>QQSS02217560.1:0-10978 GCA_003687565.2 Craspedacusta sowerbii
GACACGGAAAGCGCTCAGCATAAACGCAAGTCAAACACAAAGAAATTCAAACTGACAATCTAATTACATTGCGTATGCTCATTAAAGATATGTGTTTTCCAGTGTAGTTTGTGTGAAGTGACTCCCATGAATTGTATGCCTTAGTACAGTGTTAAAGACTGACCTGTTTGATGTTAGATTTCTCAAAAGCGGTGGGTGATAGACACATATGGTTTCCATATTATGAATCAGCATGTTTCACTTGTCTTAGAATGAATATCAGATAACAAGATATCCTCCGACAATTTATTTTTGTCATTCTGTATAATCAATGGCCATGTCATCCTGATCTGCCATGCTATCGATCGTTACTGCCTTTCGAAGAGTAGGATTCGTTATCCTTAAACTTGAACGTACTCCTGATTGCGACGAGTTCGCGGTGATTTCGGGGAAATGGTTGGCAGCCAGTTGCGAGTTCGCGCACTGTGAAGTTGTTGTTGATGTTGTGAATTGTGAAGTCGATGGTGGAGCGACTACACGTACCAAGTTTTCAACGTCAATGTTGCTGCTGCTGTTCGCATCGGCTACTGTGGTGGAGTGTGCGTCTAAATGTTTGAACGGTTTTGGCGTTGTACTTGTGGCGCTTGCGGTAATGTAGGTGCTCATCAGGTTGTAGCGGTGGTGATTTTCCTAAATATAATTCATTTGTTGTGTTGGGCTGTCCTGCCATGTTTTCGTCATGCACAAATCAAGGTGCATGCTGGCTTACCATATTCTTCAGGTAGTACAAGGCGGAATCGAGATCGTCAATTATTGTACCAGCCTCATCGCAGAACTGATCAATTTCTTCGTACGCCAAGTGAACAATTAGCTGCTGGTCAAGTTGTGTGATCACTGGTCAAGTTCTGTGGCATTGGTTGTTGATAGCGTCGATAAGATGCCTTGCTTGATTGCAGCTTGTTGGTGTGGGCGGTGTGGTAGCGGTCAGGTTGTGCACGTCGCGACGACTCGTTCTTTGCGGAACTTCCACATACCTCCCAAAATTTCTCGTTGAGTAGCATTCATCCTGGTCACGGCACCAAAAACTTATGTGGGAAAGTTTTTTGGTTCGACTTGAATGGATACTGAGACTAGACCACCGTTGGATTAGTCTTGTGCACGTTGTGAAAGATAGAGAACTCTGTTGTTCGCCACCACTTAAGTTTGTTCTTGTTCTTGTTTTGCTCTCTCTTTTTTCTTTCCTTTTTTCTCTCTCTTAATCTGACGATTTACAACTCTGACCGTTTATATACTCACTATAGAAAGTAGACTATTAACCCACACAAATTAGAAGCAATTTAAGTACAATTAGGCATAACAGCTGATGAATAGAAAACTCAATAAGCTAATTACGGATGATGAAAACACACAAACGGAAAGCACGCATACGAAACTGAGTAACTTTCGGGAGGAAGTCACCACACGGAAGTGCGTAAGCGCGTTCTTGTCACTTATGTTGGTACATATGATTGGTTACTTTAACCTCGTGACATAATTAGGCATTATATTTATGGGTATTGTTTGGGCGTAGATGTATATGGAGATACAGAGAACAATCGACAACCATGTTTGCTGGTGCGAAAAATCTGGTGCAGAATATCGAAGAGCTTTAGAAACTAAACTTCGAAATTCCACTGAAACTCTTTAGTTACCGTGACCCTTCTTTTGAAAGTAGTTTCTATCCGGAACTGCCGCGGAGCTAGGAGTAAGAAGTTACGTGCATGTGGCTATAATCCACGGAAATATTAAATGATTATGTAAGCGTTACTTAGCAACATTCGTTAATGTTGTTGGAAGCGAAAGGAACGAATGGTTAAACAAAGCTGCGTATACGTACAATAGAACAGTACATACATCCACCGGCTTTCAGCCTCAAAGTTTATGGTTTGGAAGGACTACCGGGTTCCGTTACAGGTACTGTATAGATCGTATGGTCATCGATCAATATAAAGGAATGCTAAGCGAGCATTGGCAAAATGGCACTGATAAAACGTAGACCCGCTACCTATTATGACAGGAAAGTGCGGGATAATCGTCTAATAGTAGGAGATCGAGTTCTTGTGTTTTCACCGCGTATAAAGCATGTGAAAATATCTTTAAAATGGTTGGTCCTTTTAGTGTGGTATCTGCGAATCACCCAATATACGAGGTGGCAGAGGCCACGGGCGACGGGAAGGTAAGTAACCACTGGCACCCACGCGATCGGCTGATATTGGTGTCAAAGGGTTCTTGTTTTAATAGAGTTGCAGGAGAGTACCACAGCCCCGGCCAGGAGGCATCAGTTAATGAAGGTTCGTCTGATTGCGAATCAGACAGCGATGACGAAGTAAATAGAAGTGTAGCGGTGCGAACTGCAAATTTGATGCCGAATCGGGCACCCCCTCTTTGTGGTGAGCATGTGACGCACAGTCTTAAAACCATCAAAACATGACGCCGATCCCGCCTTTTTGTGATTTGCTTGTATATTGCGCATTAATTAGTAAGAGATCTCTTGATTCGTATGGCGCTGTAAGTTTTTAATCAATTTTACATTATCATAGTTTAACCATGTGCTATTCAAATGGTTTGGGATTTATGAGGTGATGCTTTTGTATGACTATCACTGTCGCGATTGAAGCTGTATAAGGAGCAGACTTCTTTTCTTTCAATAACTGAACTTTTACATGTCATATTTTTACAAATTTTCCCCCTTTATAATATTGTCGAGATCTTCAGGGGTTTAGAGTTCTTAAAGGGACTCCAAGCAGTTGCTTGGCCAGTTAAGACTCCAACCAAAGGTCTATGACGAGTCCCTTGGCAGGGAAGAAACGAACGTAAGGCTAGCCATTTTTGATAATAATAAAGTCATTGTATAATTGAATAGACCGAGTACTACTGAGTACCTTTAAGTTAAACCCCGCGTCGTGTGAATTGAAATAGCAACATAAAGACCATATCAGCGTATCACTGATTCCAAGGCGTTCATGCTTCCAGATATATTCTGAGATACCTACTTTAAAATATGACAATAATGCTTAACAGACAATATACCTATGCTGGCGGACAAACAAGGTAAACCAACGATACCAAATAATGAAATTTTCTATGCACGCCAATCTGCACCAATCACCGCCAAACTCGAGGCTGCAAAAAAATTACATATTTTATAAATTGCTAATATTCGTTAATTGTCTATGTAAATTTTTATGCGCGCTTGTGCTGCAATCGCTGCATCGCCTTTCGGTACATTGGATCACTTTGGCTAGTGACCAAAGGACGCATTTTTTGATGTCGGTGTGTACAATAACAACAGGTATTGTGTATTCCAGTGTTGTGTTATGACCAATTGTAAGGCCTTGTTTTTCTCTTAGGGAAGGTAAATACTCAGGCTGCCATCGCGTCCATATATGGTTTATAAGCAGGTTTAAAGACACCAATTTCTTTCTGGCCTTCTTGGTATCTAGTGTGATCCCTTCACTAGATATCTCACCTTCTAGTGTCGGTAAGGTAATTGTAATGTGTCCATGTAGCACGTGGTCAGGAGTGATGGGACTTAAGTCATCATCATTGGTGTATGTGAGTGGTCGATTGTTAAAAGAAACAGATGAGCGCTGGAGCACCTTTCGTACGATAAATTTGGTGATGCGAATTAGTGGTTCATAGAATTTCCCGAACTATAGCGCTCTCTTGGCGATAAATGAACAGAGAAATTGTCTGTTGCTGAAGTATTCCCTTACAGCATCGTTGGCCATGAACGATTTTATGTAGTCCGCAGCAGCAACGGAAGTCTGAACAATGTCGGATGTCAGGTGGCTCGGTAGTGATAGTCAACTGTTGGAATGCTCTCAGGAATGCGCCTGTGCTTCGATCTGTGTGCAAAATGGTTACTATCGGGAGCGGAAGAAAGGGACAGAATCTTCCTTTTTGCACAATCAATATCATCAGTGACGTTGTGGTTGGTATTGCTTTGAATTGGCACCATCTCGAGCGGAACAAAGGGATCAAACGTTCCGGTTTAGAACATCGGTGTATTGAATTCGGATTAGCGAAGTATTTAATTGTAATATGGTAATTGTATATAAATAACCCATGAATTGGGGAGTAAAGGCGGGAAAGAAACGAGCCTTAGAAGATGTCGCACTTGTGGCGTCAGTAAACGAAGAAGACGGAGGCGTGGCAAGCATATAAGCGAACAAATATTCAATAGAAGTATATCTTTATTGGGTAACTGTTGTCTTCGATGACACAGGGACGCGCGACCTTCAGTAGAAGTTTAAGTCTTAGCACCACATAATGTGTTCTTGGCGCCTGGTTGAATCTAAGGCGTGTGGTAGGAAGTTTAGTAACAATTACTTAAAATAGGCAGTGTGAGTTGTGGGTGCGCGAGATCTTAAGAGAATATCTAATTTGCAACGACGTGCTATAAGAATAATTGCCTTTTCTTGCTATGGCGATCCTACATCTAACTCATTTTCACACCTTGAAATATTAAAATTAGAAGAGGAAATTAAATTTAAAATGTGCTTATTTATGCATGACTGTCATTGGATGAAGCTGCCACGGTCGTTTGAAAAGTTTTACGCCTATTATTCCCCAGCAGTAAGGACGTGCATGAGTGAGGCCGCCAAACTTTCTTTACCAACGATTAGAACTGATGCTTATGGCAGAAACAATATCAAATAAAGAGGTGCAGCACTCTTCAACCAGCTTCTTAACATAAATATTCACCTAAATATCCCTAAAACGATTTTCAGAAAAGCAATAAAATCACTACTATCAGCATCTTATACTTAAGGGAGGATATTTTTATTTTATGCATTACGACCATTTTTCTTATTGTTTGTGCACTTAATTGATTTTACTTATCTTTCAAGTCAAATATACCAGTGAGTTTTGTATTCCTCAATGATGCCGAAGCTCTATCGCTGTAGTGGTTGTTATGGCAGACGCATTAAGGAAAATTGTTAAGAAGCGTGCAGGTTATCGCGTTGGTCAGATGTCACTCTTCAACTCAATAGACGAATGCTTAGAAGGCAGTCGTGACGCTTCATTAGCAGTAGGTAGTGCTCTTAGATGATTAAGGGTTGCTCTTTTAGATGGGTTTAGCAAGTTGCAGGTCATAGATTGTGCCAGACATCCGCCCTAGGCGACGAGTCAAAAATCTGAAAACCAAGCATCCGATTGGTGGATCACCACCCACGAAGTTTGTTTTACAATGCCACCAAGACGCACCTCGGAAGTATTTACGAACTAAACGTCCAGTTGTGACGTAGGTGGTCTTGGTGGTGTAACGCCTGTGAAGGTTAGAATTTTCAGTATTCGGAGGAGTCGGAACGAAGCAGTCGGTGAGAAGGAATCGGAGAGAGACCGTCGGGGAAAGCAGAGTGCGGATTCACGGTACATCGGACTGTTTACGTTTCTGAGAAAAGTGGACACTAAAGGGAAGTGCTCCAGTTATTTGAGTTGGTTACAAGAAATATATATATATTCATTTGGGAATACTCTGTTCCGGGATCTAGTGTTGTACCCTTTCCCCGACTGTTTATATAAGCGCGCGACGTGTAACCTGACTTATCGGAGCGTCACCAGGCATAAAATCTGCGCTATCTTTTCACTTGCACTTTTGTTCGAATGGGGAACATTAGTTGGTCCACCGAGACGGAGTCGTTTTGTTGTTGCATATTGATGCTTGATGTGCTGTTTCCTGATACATTACTTTTTACTTGCTTTTCTTGCTTTCAGTCATTCGTTGTATTTGTGTGGTTTGTTTCGGGGGGAAGCGTTAAAAGTGTTTTTAAATTAGCAAGTAGTATCTAGCAGTGCGTCTTAAGATGACATCTTTCAGAAAATTTTTGAATAAGCGCAGTGGACGTTGACGTTAGAAAACTGATAGGGCACGCAAATGAATTAATTGAAAACTTTTCCCCTTAGCGAGAAGTTGTATTGCGATTTTGCCAATTAGCACTGGCAGCTAAGAAGAGTGTTCTCGAAAATCTTGACCAGGCAATATTAGACATTATGTCCGAAGATGCCTCCGAAGAACAAGTTGTAAACGAAATAGTTTTTGCTAGTGATTTAAGCGCAGAATTGAATCTCATTATCATGGGAATAGACGCGCGAATAGGAAAGCTTTCTAATTACGTGGATAGTGACGTGGAGAAGCAGGGGCGTGGCAAGTTAGGCCATGAAAGAAACTTAGGTTGGGGTCTCATGGGCCAGTGTGTTGTGCTAGTCCAGGGAGTCTTGTGGGTGTGGATGATTCAGTAGCATACCACACCAAAGGGATTGACTCCAAGGTTAAAGATGATCAGCAGGGATACCGTGCCGATAGCATTTCGTTTGACGGAAATAGAAACGAAGTTGGTCTTCCCGTTCAGGAAAATTATGAAGTTATTGCAGATGGTGATAATAAAGGCAACAGTCGCATAAACTCATTGGTCAGGAAGTTGCACGCGGATCCAAAGTTGTTGTATCCATCCGATCGAATTAAACAAAAGCAATTAGCTAGCGGGATTCTTGAGCTTGTGTCCGGTAGCCAACCGGGACTTTGGGAAGTCTACGACATAACTAGATTTTGTGTCGTAAGGGCGGGTATAGAACCTTTCAAGTTGGGTGCAGTGTGTAGGGCAAGTGTGAGGGTTACCGGTCTCTTATAACCTCAATGCCTGATGAGGACCCTCATTTAGTGGCAGCCATCGTTAATATTCTACTTTGCTTCCGTTTCTTTCCAATTTGGCTCAGTGCAGCTATAGAAAGGGTTTTTCATCCAAATGTTTTAAGATTATTGTGGGTATATGACGCTAGGAACAAGGACCCGATAGAAATCATGGCGGCCGAAACATCAGAAGGCGCAGGCTACGTGTCAAGCCCAGCAGTGGCCGAACTCGCATCCCAACAGAGGGGCTTATGGGAGATGCCCTGGGTGGTTAGGCCTCGAATTATGTGGAGCCTAGCACTTACGAAGGTGCCTCTACCTGTAATGGAGGTTACTATTTTTATCTTAGCTCATCTTAGAGTGATTTAGTCTTCGACGAGGCATTGGAGAAGGCGTTCCGCGAGGAGAGGCGATCCAGAAGATAGGCGGCAAGAGAGGCGGATTTCCGTCGTTTACTGTATCACTGAATCAATTGAAAGGATATTTTTAATTTATATGAATATTTTTATCGGCGACGGACGTCTATATATGCTTGGAAGTATGTATTATTGGTGTTGCAAATGTGTATGAACATTTTTATTGGTGATGGAAGTTTCTATATGCGCTGACTATGAAAACTTTTGAGATCACGAAAACGAAGACATGAAGAAACGGAGCAATAGCAAAGACATGAAGAGATAGCCTTGATTTAAGGAAGCCGTGTGCCGAAACCCGCTGATCCTATGATAAAAAATTGAAAAGAACGAGGCTTCTTGATTCAGGGCGGCCGTGTGCCAGAAAACCGCCCTAGGGGACGAGTTAAAAATCTGAAAACCAAGCATCCGATTGGTGGATCACCACCCACGAAGTTCGTTTGACAATGCCACCAAGACCTCGGAAATATTTACGAACTAAACGTCCTAAATTGGGACGTAGGTGGTCTTGGTGGTGTAACACATGCGAAGGCTAGAATTTGCAGTATTCGTAGGAGTCGGAGCGAAGCACTCGGTGAGAAGGAGTCGGAGAGAGACAGTCGGGGAAAGCAGAGTGCGGATTCACGGTACATCGGACTGTTTACGTTTCTGGGAAATGTGAACACTAAAGATAAGTGCTCCAGTTATTTGAATTGGCTACAAGAAATATATATATTTATTTGGGAATACTCTGTTCCGGGATCTAGTGGTGTACCCCTTCCCCGGCTGTTTGTATAAGCGCGCGACGTGTTACCTGACTTTTCGAAGCGTCACCAGGCATAAGATCTGCGCTATCTTTTCACTTAAACTTTGTTCGAATCGGGAACATAGATTTCCCGAAATCGGGCTGGATCAGAAAGGCGGCGCATGAATACAGTTTCCACTTTTTATAATTGAGTCGCGACATTAGCGTTTTGTGTATCGAATTTGCGAAATTCCCGAAGAGAGCTATTTGGTGACGTCTTTGCGGCTGAAGAAAAAATCACGGAGATTGTTTCAAACCAGAAATAGGTTCAGAGTCGGTCGAAGATGCCGTGAAGCGAAGTGAGAGGGAAGTTTTGAAGTGAATGTTTTTAAAGAAACCTGCGATAATAATTGAAGGACTACGTAAGCTGGTGATTGAAGCAACTGGCGATGGAAACAAGTGGTGATGTAAGGACTGGCGAAGAAATATATAGATGAGTGTTTGTTAATGGGAACCTTGTATTCATAAGAAAAAGGTATGGGTGCAAGCTTCCCGTTTAGTTCTCGTGTGTTTCCCGGCTGTTGGGGCGGAGTATAACTCTTGCTGACTCAATTGTTAGTTCGGTGCTGCCGCTTTTTAGACCAAATCACGAGGTATTTTGGTACTTGGTCCACCGAGCCGGAGCCTGGTATTGCTGTTTTTATTGTTTTTTGGTTGGGTTGCTGTGACTTGTAGTTTTGTTTTTCTTTTGTGTTCATACCCTTTGCTTTTTGTTACTGCTGTTGCTGTTGTTTTTTAGGCATGTGGTAGTGATGAAATGCGTTCCTAAGGCAAGTTAGACCCATATGTTCACGATTGTTTTCGATCCATAATTAAAGTTTTTTGTTTTGTTCTTCTTGATGTTGTTGATATTGTCTTCATTGAAGAAGCTCAAGAGACAGCGTAATAGGCATCGCCAAGACGTTAGCAAGCGGTTAACTGTATTAGCCGAAATGCTTGAGAACTACGTAGATAATTTGCAGGTAGATTTGGAAGCAGGAAAGGTAGCATTCCTATCAAAACGCGATATTTGCTTAGATTTAGAGATGAAAACTTTAGAATGATTTTCGGAGGATACGGCAAAAGATGTAATTGCGGATAAGATAATGGGGTCATCTAAAACGCCAACAAAGTTAATAAGACCTTATTTCGGATTGAAAAATTGCTAGAAACAAGGGTATCTTAGCCTGAGCGCAGTAATTCGGAGCGTGGGGTAGCTAGGTCTTCAATTGAATCGGGTGGCTCCAGCAGTGGCGTTCGAGTTCGCTAGGTGAAACTTTAACTGGTCAAATTTAACGGGAACCTAAAACGTTTTAACATTTTTGGGATAGCGCGATTGCAGGTCTTCAATCCACTAGCGAAAACTACAAAGAAGCTGTCGATATCTTGAGGGATAGGTTTGGAAAGAAGTCGGTAATTATCTCTTATCAAATGGATGCGCTAATGAAGCTTCCAGTTATAATTGACAGCGCTGATACTAGCGTGTTGTGCAGAGTATATGATAAGTAGAGAACCACGTTAGAAGTTTGGGTGCCCTAGGGATTAACTCAGAAACTTACGCTTCTGGTTCCAGTAATTTCGTCAGGTCTCCCAGATATAATAAAATTAATTCTGAGATAGAAATTTGAAGAGTCCGGGGAGATTTAGGAAAGGCAACAGTTACTAAAAGGACTTAAAAAGAAATTAGAGGCCAGGGAGCGATCCAAATTTGTGACGGCTGGAGGAAAATCTAATGGAAACATTACTCAGACAGAAAAGCCGAAGGCCTCGGCACTGCCGACGCTATCAGGACCCAACAAAAATAATTATTGCTTTTGTCGGGGCAGGCATTCATCAGATTTATGCAAGATAGTTTCTAATGTTTATGCCCGGAAGTCGTTACTTATAAAGTCGAGAGGATGCTTTGTTTGCTTAAACACGGGGCACTTAGCCAATTTGAGCCGGGCGCGTCCTTGCAAAAAACGTAGGTCCTGTCGTAACGCTGCTATATGCACTAAGGTTAAGTAAACCAGCGAAGGACTGAAAAATAGCGTTGAATCCAAGGACTGGCCAGGTGAAAATTTTTGTTAAGAAAGACACAGCGGGCGCCAGTAATACGTTATTTGTTGATGTAGCGACATCCGTTTTATTGCAAACTGCTATTGGTCTCGCTAGTTTGCCTGCCTTCCCATTACAAGAGAAGTTGGTTAGGTTGACAGTGGACCCAGGAAATCAGCGTAGTTATGTTTACGGGATCTATTCCGTTCCTTAGAGCCTCCTTGCGTCGGCATGGAACGGGTGCAAGTTAATACATTCGATGGTAGGTCACCCGTTGTTGTGTGTTCAATTACGCTACTAACCGTGCGGGCTCGTTTCGGGGCCCAGAAAATTTTCATAACGGCTTGCAACCTCCCTGAAATTTGCACACCTCCTGGGAACCAACAAGTACAATTTGCAAGGGAAAATTTCAAGCATCTGGCTTGATTTGCAACTTGCTGACGATGTTTCATTGTGGGATGGGGATGACGAGGAAATCGGTTAGGATTTTTATTGGGAATCGTTTTTTAAAGACATGGTCAGTCTGGAGCCGTAGCTATAAGCAGGAGACTAGGGTGGGTTTTGTTTGGCCCTATTTATCCACAAACATTGACAGTTTCCAGCCGAAATGAGAAAGGAAACGCCTGCAATGACCTTCTTACAGTCTCAAAAACTTAACGAACTGCATTCATCTTTATCCAAGTTTTTGACTCTTGAATCCTTAGGTACAGGCAAATATGAGGAGGATAAAACTTTGCAAAAGTTGTCTGATTGCCTTAAGTTCGACGGGAAGAGATATGAAGTAGCACAAATCATGGTATGTTGGCCGACAACCACCAGCACAGTCACTATCACTTGCAATCGCTCTTAAAAGGATTGAGACGCGATCGAGAGTAGGGTGAGCAAAACAATGCGATCACGAAGGAACAATTGGAAGGAGGTCTACTCATGCAACACTTTGGCTTAGTATAGAAGGAAAAGGAAAAAACAAAATTGCGGATAGTTTATGACGCCAGCTCCAAAGTTGTTGTTAGGGAGGCGAGAGGGAGTAGAGAAATGACTCTGCAGCCGCTTTGGTTCACTTGAACCTTCACACTCATTTATTGCCTACAATCTTCCGAATATATACAAAAT
>QQSS02217571.1:0-10978 GCA_003687565.2 Craspedacusta sowerbii
TATGTATGTATGTATGTATGTATGTATGTATGTATGTATGTATGTATGTATGTATGTATGTATGTATGTGTGTGTGAGATAATATCTTTTAAGTTAGGCATACAGCTCAGTTACAGAGTTTTTTCGAAGTGCCTTATAAAATTTATAATTATTTGTAAAGCGCTTTCCAATCACTTTGAAGAGATTACGGCAACGTCGCTATGAACTAATGAGTAATGTAGCTGGTTACACCAAGGAACTTTCTACTTTTTTTCCTTTTTTTTGTTTGTGTGCAAATGTTATTTCCTTTTAGACACCGCTCTTTTTTTAGTGCACTTTTGTGTTCGTCTTTGAATTTTCTGCATTTGACTAGGTAGCTTGGCACGCTTGTGTTTGCCGATCACGGTTGATATTTGTTTGATGATATTTGGTGGGTGGTTTCAGTGTTTGTTGATGTATTATTGTGGGTAGCTCGGTTTGCGGTATAGTATATACTGTACAGTGTTAACGTTAAATGGAGCGTCCAGTTTACGTCATTCATGCTTTAATTCTTGGATTATTTGAAGAGCCTTGTTTGTGATGAACTTCAAAAGTTTCTTTCTCGCTCGCTCCACTTGCAGTCCAGTTGCGCCCTCAGATGCACAAAGTCGTGATCGCTGTTGAGTCTAAAATGATTATGCGGGAAAATGGCTTCATCTCGTGTATATTTAGTTTCACCAGTTCGCTAACCTCCATTCCTACATAGGAGCACATGGTTACACCAAATATTTGTTCCTTTTTTTCGTTTCCAGGCCATGTTGTAACGTTTAGAAACATAACGGATTAGCGTGCTTGTAGAACTGTAGTGACATGTGTTTCATGAATTGATGTTAATTCTTTTGAAGTTAATTGAATTTTTTTCTTTGGAATTGCTTTATGAATCAACGGGGCGGTTCACGAGTATGTTAACCTGTATAAAAGTTTTTTGTGTGTGTGTGTGTGTGTTTTCAATTCTTGTGGGTCATTCGATTGCGACTTAGATACGCACGAGATGTGACGATCTTGGAATACTCTCAACCTGAGCATTTCATGTCTGCGATCGCAAATGTCTTCCTACGGGATTTATTTTCTACTAGATTCGGCAGTGCTTACCGGACGTCCTCTTGGCCACTATGAACATATTGTACGGGAAGTACAAAAAAGCTAAGTATGTTTATTTCGACAAGTTTTCCATTACGTTCATGACCTTCTACTTCTTTCGCGCTCTTAGTTTTTAAGAATATCACGTGAATATTTCTTTTGCTCGGTTCAAACGTCGCGCTTCTGCCACGTCGAATTAAAGGATTTTAGTTCGACGCGGCAGAAGAGCGACGTTTTAATTTGTTCTTAATTACGTGCGGCAGCTAAATCTAGCTCCGTAAGCTCTGCCGAGCTTCATTCGAATTTAATGTAATTGCATTCGACGCAACAGATGTGCGACGTTTGAACTAAGCATTCTATGTAGCAGTTTTTATTATTGAATTAAGGGCATCTTAACTTTTTTTGTCATCGGTTGATCATTTTTTCATGTTGTTGTAAGAAATCCTTAATACTTTCCGCCTATTTATGGCGATGCAGTAGTGCCTGTAGCGAAATCGGAAAGTCTTAAAAAACAGTTCTCAAAATGACTGGTGGTAACAGAACGCCTGTCGCGGCAGCAGAGGCGTTGCTGCTTGGCAAAGTGTTGTTGTTCTTGTTGTTGTTGTTATTGTTAATACTATTGGTGTTGTTATTCTTGTTGTTGTTGTTTTGGTTTGGTCTCCGTTGTTTTGCTGTTGCCCTGGAACAGCCAGGATTCACAGATGCGCAGTCCGTTGATCGCGGGTGACAGCCCTGGATCAACTCGTGTTGTTGGTCGCCGGGGCTCAAGCTCAAATCGTGCCCATAAATAGACCCCCCGCTCGACTCTGAGCAGCTATAGCATTGTCCCTGTAGCCTGGAGACCCTCTGTGTTTGGAAGGCCTTCTCAAGACGTTCGACTCGCGCAGTAGTTGGAGCCTTCTCAGCAGATTTCTAGCCACGTGCTTAACCCTGTTTGCTTCTGAACGACGCGTGGTGGCTTTGCCTGTTGAGCCGTGACGTTAAGCGAAGGGGGAAATGTATTTGCGCTTAAAGCCCACCGCATGTTTTGATTTCTAGGTCTGACGCTTCTACACCTGCCAAAGGAGCACGTAGAGTTGCGGAGCCCGACGAATCGGTGCGTTCTCAGGTTTTTTCAATAACAGCCGGGTGCATAACTGTTCCCCCTGAAATCCGATAACATGAAAATAATTTATAACAAGCCCATTGCCGTCTTGTCGAAAAAAAAACAATTGATCGTATTTTTAGGTTGACTTTTATTTGAGAGCAGTTTTCTATATTGCGATTTTGCTCCGAGAAAGCCTTTTCTTTTTCTTTTTTTATTTTATTTTTTTCAAAGGTGTATGCACTGTCCTTTGATTTCGCTTCCGTAGAGTGACAATCAAACTTCGCGCCTTTACCCTGTGAATAAACAAATTTGTTTTTGCTGAGTACTGCGCGTTATCACTCTCGCCATATTTGGTCCTAGCTTGGATTATGCTCAAATTCGATCTTTCTACAATTGCAACCATTCTCTGTCTGCACCGTGTTACTTTGTATCTCGATACATTGTAGCATCGAGATATGTTGATACTATCTGCATGTATCGTGTATCGTGATGTATTCTGATACTTTGTGGCATCAAGATACCTTGTTCACATTTTTATTTTTATTTTTATGCTTTAGTATCTTCACCTGGTGCGCCAGAAGGCCCGAGCCCTTGTGACGTTTGCTGGGTTGCTGCCGTACAGAATGCCAGGCGATGCCAACGCTCGACTAGTTCAAATGGAAGTGATGATGAACTAAGTATGTTGAAGAGATCAAGAACAACGGATGTTGGACAAGTTCGAGTTGCAGCAACGAAAATTTTTGGGCGGACATTTGGTACACGGCTTTGAGCATCGTAATGGTTATGTCGTTGCTGTTACCCCAAGCGAATTGCTTTAAGTCTGAGCTCTCCGAAAAGCCTCACTTTTCAGGGTAGTCATGAGAGATTGGGGTAAGGGTTCGGGGAGTTTTTCTGTATCCCTGAAGCTGATCGTTCCATCGTATATAATTGCTTTGAAAGTCTAACTCTTGGAGAAGATTAGTTCATTTCCTTACTTACTGTTCTTTGCGTGGCTATGTTCCTGCAGGCTGAGAAATCTGGATCTTACGTTGATATGAGATTGATCGCAGTTGATCTACGTCCAGGGACGAATTCGTAAAAGCGTTAACGAGTGGGGTTCTTGTCCTTTTAGCATGTCACTTTACGTCAGCTCTGACGCAAACGCAAATTTGATATGTAGCTGGTTTTTTTCGCTTTCTCTGCATATTGTAGCGGTTGGTTGAGCGACAAGCTTTTTCTCCCTTGATCTCTGAGACAACAGTACACTCTCTGGTGCACTGCTATCTCAGAGATCCTTACTTTTGCAAGCCTTTTGTTTTTTTGGCTGGGATAAGTATCTTGCCTCAGTAAGCTTGGAAACGGTCTTACGCGATTCTCACGATAATTTCTCTCATTCTGCGGGCATCGTTGCAAGTTCTTAAGTAATCAATCTTTTGCATTGTCATTTTGGAAGATAAGGCAAACTGAATTCCAAAATGAATTGTTCATGAGTATTACCCTGAAGAAATTATGAGTGACATTATCCACGTCCTAATGGATTAAAGATAAATGCAACCATTACGCTATATTATCAATGATGATTCAGTATCCCCTTGATGTCCTTCCCTGGATTGTCCACGTCGCTGGCATGCAGAGATGCAAAAACATCCAAAATTGATGGTATCCCTAATAACTCCATCAGCGAATCTTAAAAGACTTCAAGATTTCCAACCGCAAAGATGGTCGCCGATCTCTTGACGCGTTTTGCTTCTAAAGCTCTGGAATCAGCAGGTACAAAGCTGACATACCTTAAGCCGTCTCTTTATGGTGCACCATATTCTTTTCCAATACTCCTTCACTTTAATTCATGCCACCATGACCCTGATTATATTTTTGTCCTGAGGTTCAATTTAATTTGTGGTTGATGAAAAAAAAAAATGACTTTGCTTCCAGAGACAGGGCCTGAGTTTCGTTTAGAAATGAGTATGTTTTCTTGCTTGCGCTTCTTGAAGTTTGCTTTTGAACACAATAAAGTACCACCTTTTTTTAGTACGCCTGAAGAAATGAGGAAGGAAGGTTTAGCTGAAGCTTATTTCATCGATTTAAACGCTGCACAGAACTAAATTTTCTTCTACACCTACTTCACCCCTACTACAGTACTTCACAAATAAATTGAACATGCGCTCATTATTGCATTGAAATGGATGCTTCAACCTTCTTCAAACGGCAAGATAACATATAAGGTACTGTTACTTTTTTCAGATGCCGTCACTAGTAAAGTCACCAAAGAATTATTAAGAAACGATATATAACAATATAACGACAAAGGTACCGTAGTAAAGTTTAAAGAAACGATATGTAAAGTACTTTTATCTTTTTCAGCTGCCTTCCTAGTTGTGACAAAAGAATGATAACGAAACGGATCGTGCAGCAAGTGACTACGTTTCATTTGACTCTTCAAATCAATACTTCTGAACTCACCTGTGATGGTGTTGGTCAAAAGTGATGTTGAACTAGTCAATAGCTCAACTATTCCCTTTACAGCTATAAAAGTTTACTGTAAAATTTTTCGTCCTTTTTCATGACAAGAAGGTTAAAGAGTGCATTTCTAAAAATAACGTCACTACCCCATGTCAAAGTACTTCTGGAGCATGAGGCAAAACGGGAGCGGTCACTTGGCTAATAATTATGTCATACTAGCTACGATCAAGAGTGTTCGAACGGCATGCAATTCAAAGTAGAGTTGAAAAACAAAGATCAGTACTCTGGCGCCTACAGTCATCATTCATTTGAAAATGTGAGAATATGAAATGTGAAAATGTGTGACATATCTTCCCAAGTGCTCATCAATCCGAGTTTTAAGGTGTCTGGAGGATTCTCCAATGTAGCAGGCACTGCAGCCAGCACAAACAAATTTATAAATAACTGCAGATTGTAGACACAATCTGTTTTTACATTCTAAAACAGAATCAATGCAAACACAGTCTGTGTTTACAATCTGGAGTTATTTATAAATTCGTTTGTGCTGGCTGCAGTGCCTGCTACATTAGAGAATTCTCCAGACACCTTAAAACTCGGATTTTAGACACAATCTGTTTTTACATTCTAAAACAGAATCAATGCAAACACAGTCTGTGTTTACAATCTGGAGTTATTTATAAATTCGTTTGTGCTGGCTGCAGTGCCTGCTACATTAGAGAATTCTCCAGACACCTTAAAACTCGGATTTTGTTCCTAACTGTGACCCTAATTGTGTCTATAATTTTCAAATAGAAGTACCCCAGGCTTGAGCACTGCGCGTAAAGAAAAAGGCTGATACATGTACCAATACCTTCTGCATGACACAGCAAGAATGTGTACAACAATCCTGCATGGTCGTAGGGGGTCAGTTTCGAGTTCACCAAAGGGAATCCCCGATGCTCATAGCACCCAAGTAAAATCAATCTTTTTGCGGAATTGCAGAGTAATTCCCAGTAATTCGAATTTATTTAATATTTTCCGCAACACGACCGATGTCCTAAACCATCACACTGGTCTGTTTTCTAATAACTCGATGATTCTCTACCACTTGGTGCAATCAGTTTGATCTAAAAATTCTCTGATACAGATAGTTCATGTCATGTTTTTATATGTAAACTTAGTTTTAAGAACGGGTCTTCGTACTCTTGCGACAGAAGCTTCGATTCGGTCGAAGTTGCCTGCTCTTCTGCATAGAGCTGTAATTAGGTCTTCTGGTATGTTGGGGTATAGCGCACGGTTTCTTGCAATTATTTGGAAGCGCGGGAAAAGTGTTGACATGGCGCGTTCAACTGCAATGTTTGACGCTATAGTTCTCGGGACGGTGCTTCGGTATATGTTGGATTTGAATGTTGCATAACTTATATATATTTTATAGAGCTGTATACATTTTATCTTCGCTTTATTCAGATTTTGAGAAAGTTTTTAATTTAGCCATCTCCTGCCATACTAGCATCAAGTTCTTATTCGGGCTTGTAATTGCAAAATGTAACCAAGGTTATGTTTGTTTTCTGGCTGTAAGGTTTCTGTCAGACTTGTTGGTTTGAGTATTCCACCCTTCAGCTCGTAATTCACATCCATTGCCGATGATGATATTGATCTAAATCCATGATTTTCATTTTATTGTTCCTTCTTGCCATGTTTCACTTAAATGTTTTGAGCTACTTTAGTTCTGCAAGCCTCAGATTTTCACGCTTTTCCTCCCGTTTTACGTGTTAAAGCTATTTCAGTCTTGTCTTATTTCTCTCCAGACTGCATCGGCTTAAAATTTGACCTTCTTTCTCATACATAAAAAGAAGGATAGATGCCATAGGCTGTCAGTGCATATATTCGGAAGCTATGGAGTCTACTGAAACAGATGCGGCAACCGAGCTGGTTTGTGTAATGGCTAGCTTAGGCTATTCTGATGATGATCAATATTACAAAGGAGTTGATTGCTTGGAAAGTCTAAAGGATCTTATTCGATTCCTGCGCAGAGAAGATGATGGCTGTAGCATACGTCGTCAAATGGGTTATGCTAAAGTTTTGCAAAATGTGAGTGTTTTGATACTGCATTTATGATAATGTGCCTCATTATTTAAAAATAGACAGCAAGTAAATGCCAGGAACCCAATATTTGTATCAAATATTGCATGTTTCATCGTAATTTTATTTTTTCACATATATTTCTCTTGGTCCCATATATTGTATGTGATATTCTTTAAGAGTTAATGTCATTTCAGTTCAGCTGCTTTTTCTTAATATGTTCAGGATTTATTGCCAATTTTAATACATCATGGTGATGACGAGGAGCTTGTTGACATTGTAATTAGGTATGTATAATGTTTGTGGCTATTAAAAATGTTGAAAAATATTTCCTATGCACGAGAAGTACCTGAAAAGGAGGGTTCTGTTAGAATAACAAGCTATCTTGTTTTTATCACATTCACATTCAAATTAATGCAAAACCTTTTCCTGCTTCCAATAAAAATATTCAGGAAGTTGTGAAGACATGTCCTCACATCAGTTTGTTTGAAGTTTGACTTTGAATGTGAAACCTCTTTCATGCTTCTGAAGTGCTTACAAGGTGTCCCTTAAAGTCTACCACTTTGATGTATGGCATGCTAATTCCATTGTAAATCTGGCTAATTCGAGACTTTTTGTTCATTTCATGCTTTTATAATTAAGAATGTGTTGAATCTCCAGATGCACAGGATGCATGAGGGTTTCAGATGCAGGGTTGTTGTGCCCCTTTTGCATGCAGGTTTTTGGTTTTCAAACAAAGTGCCTACAAAAATTTTTTTGGATTCGTTTTTCTAGAGTGCTAACTATTTAACAGCATGGCCAGTCCAAGTTTTGTCTTTTTTTGAGATCTTGCATCATGAAAAGTGGCCTGGAACCAGTTTTAGGAATCAGCTTTGAGTGACATTTTTTTTAACCCAAGAGATGACTTACCTACTTAACTTTGTTTCAAGTTTGAAATGCCGACAGTCTGGTTTATCTTACTAAAAGGACTTTCAAGCTATGATTTGCAAATTTTGCCTCTTGTGTAAAAGTTCATAAAATGGTTTTCATGGCCAGAGAAAGATGGCATTCTCAACATAAGGATTAATTTTATGATTTATATTGTGTAAGGTAGAGATACTATTAGATTGTAAAGATATTATTGCATGATCTTTGTTGTACATTGCCTCTAAGAAGTTAGCAAACAACTGTCTGTTTGGGTGCCTGTCAATAAAATATAAATCATAATTGCCTATATTTTGATTGATTTGGATTGCTTTCATTGTTTTTTAATATGTTGTTGATTTTGAGATTTTGAAGTTTGAAGAATTATGATTGGTTAGTTGCTCGTAGCGTTCTGTAACCCTCACTCTCATAGGCCTCTGTCGAGTTTTTGAATGAAAGTATTAGTCAGCAGTTACTGCTAAGTCAACTTAATTATACAGAATAACGTAATTGAGAAGCTGATGTGTCTGTTTGATTACCATGAACCAGCATGAATGTGTAAAGTTTACTTCTTGTTGTTTTATGGGCTTGGTCTAGTAAACTTGGTCTGTCGTTGAATTAGGTTGATGGTGAATCTTACATCGCCTGCTGAGGTCTGTTTTGAGCGCAAAATAAAGGAAGCTGAGTCTGGGAAGACTAATATTAAAGTGGGAAACAGCTACAATGCACAATACATGGAGGTTGTTTCGTATCTTCAAGGATACAAAGAGGTTTGATATTAAAGGAGATATCTGAAAGTTCTTTAGTCTTTAACACTTATTTACTCTATACTCATTACCGTGCAATAGTTAGCTATAAAAATTCTGGTTCCCCTAAGAATAAGTTGGTGCTACCTAACAAGCATGTGTAACATAAAAACAATCGACTTAGCAGTAGCTTAATTTATGCCTTTATCTATTCAGGCATTTACATCAATGAAGGCATTTAGTGCGATTGGTGGCCAGCTTGGTAGACTCATGCAAATGGTATGTGTGATATCACCTGCTATGTTTGCAAAGCAAAGTTATTTTAAAACTTGTTTCGTAAGGGTTATATCACGTGTGCTATTCTTGTACAAATAAGTTGTTTAAAATTTGTGTTATTTACTTGCGGGGATTGAATTATTCCGTACTGTATGCAGGGACTTCAACCCTGAGGATGGTGGTTGAAACCGGCATTGCAGTTCGTAATCGGCTTCAAATAAGGCCCAAGCTTGTCTTCTTGCAGCATCGACGACCGTTTTCTGTCATCTTAACACAATTGTGTCCATGTAAACTAGTGAAAACAGTGATGTTTGTAACACTTCTAATGATTTAAATTGAATCTTTTGTTGCCTAAAAAAAAATGCACTATACTGTCATTAAAATTGCCTTGTGCTGTTGCTAGCGTTAACCTGGTATTGCACAATTCCCATTTTTACATTAACTTAGTTGAATGTGATGTATGGGATCTTGTTAGACATACGACAAACTCTCACACTTAGTCTTCATTTCTGCTCTAGTCTTGCGAAAATGTTCTAGTGTCATGACATGGCATTCTTTGGCCATCAAGTTGACTCGGCATAGTCTGTGAGATCTCACTTCTCAATTTCGCATTGATTGTAGTTGATTTACCTGCTTTTTGGCTTGGTTCCTAAAAAGAATGGAAGATGCTTATTAAGGCCCAAGCTTGTTGCTTAAAAGTTGTCTCCTTTCTAGACCTTTATGCTAATTTGATGTTTACCAATAAGAAAAATATGCTTTGTGCGCCCAAAATAAATGAGGTTGAATTATTGCAACTATTAACTAGTTCAAAGTTATCAAGTATGTGTGATGCGTGTTAATTTTGGCCAAAATGATAAGATTTTGGGACCAGGTTTCTCCCTTATAAATAAATGAGGTTGAATTATTGCAACTATTAACTAGTTCAAAGTTATCAAGTATGTGTGATGCGTGTTAATTTTGGCCAAAATGATAAGATTTTGGGACCAGGTTTCTCCCTTATCAATTAGAATTCTATGCAATATTTGACGAATAATATATAAAATGATGTAAAATACCTGCAAATCATTAGTAACATCAGAAGCCATGACGGAGCCGATGACCCGATTTTATTTATTGCATCTATGAAGCATTGTTCATCCCACCTGTTATCTAGGTTTAGATGCTTGTGTCATTCAACGGAACCTCAAGTTGCTATGGTTGGGGAGATGTTTTTTTTCTAGCGGTGTTTAGTTTTATCAGTATTCTTGTGTAGTAACCTCTATGCGCATAAATTTAAATCAGTGCATGTACTTGCAGAAGCGCGATTCTTTTTTTCTACAAACTTGACGTTGTCAGCGTAATTGGGCTTGCAAAGTTTTGATTTGCAACTTGTCTTGACTTATTATTGTTATTCAGCAGCTCTTGGTTTGTTTAGCTTTACTTGATGTGCTATAAGTTCGAGTTCCCCTCTTAACAGGATTGGGAAGACCGCAGCGAAGATCATCTCTTGCTGCTAGAGAGAATTTTGCTACTCATCAGAAATATCGTTCATATTCCTGCCAGCCCTGAAGATGAGCAGGTCGGTGACTGTGATCACTCTGGTTTTGCAGGTTCAGCCACTTTTGGACGATTGTCTGAGGTTTACGCCTTCTGGTCTGAAAACAAAGTCAGCTGCTCTCTGGTGATCTCTTGGTTTGCTGTCTATCCAGAATTGCTTTTCTAGTTCGCCTTTGTGAAAGCTTGTTTATTAGTCATGCTCGGGTTAGTTTTATGAATTTTAGCTTAAAACTCTTTATGTTATTTTATGTTTTTTAGAGAACTGACGATGATGTTTCTATTCATGACCGAATCTTGTGGTAAGCTGTATTAATCATGAGATTGCTAATATATCGTGATTCAGACCGCATTGGTGTTAGTACATCAGGCCTTAGTTGAAAGCGTACCAAGTAAGAGGTTTGTTTTGCAAATGAGGGATTAATCACGACATCTTTGTATGGATGCACATTTTTATGCTTGAAATAATCGTTTCCTGTATTAATTTTTTCATTACTTTTAGACTATTCGTGACAATTTAAAACTAAGAATGTGGTGCGTAGAAGGCACCACAATTAGTAGTTTTTATGAGTACGTTGATCTATTCTTCTTCTTGAAGCTCTAAGTAGTGCACCCTTTGCGACAGCTTTCAAAATATAGACAACGTGTATCAATTTGGAGTACATGTTTGGCCTCTCTCCTACCATTTTCACCTCGCTCGTCGCACCAATTATTGCACGGTAGAACTGGCCAGAATAGTATTTTATGCGATAAATATCGAACCCACAAGAAGATAAAAAAGCATCTGCACGATATAGTTAGGGAAATGCTATAATAGTATATATATATATATATA
>QQSS02217582.1:0-10978 GCA_003687565.2 Craspedacusta sowerbii
GTATGTATGTATGTATGTATGTATGTATGTATGTATGTATGTATGTATGTATGTATGTATGTATGCATGCATGCATGGATTGTATCTATGTACGTATGTACGTATGTTCCTAAAATTTATCCTCGTGACAACACTGATATGCTACAATGCATATATGTATGTGCATTTACGTATGCATGAGTATGTACGCAACCTGTACGTATACATGCAGACCTGCGTGCATGAATGCGTGCTTGAACAAGAATAATTTAAGAAATCTCACTTCATTCAACTCGCCACTAAGCTGCTTTCGAAATTCGAGACATCTTCGACCATAATCAACAATGGTGCGGTTGTCCTCCAGCTGTGTCATACTGAGGTACTGGTAAGACTTGTCGATCTGACACGAAAGAAAGTTGAAGCGAAATGTTGAAAGCTCTAATTGAGCATGCACAGCACAGCACCTACGCTTTCTTTCTCGCATAGAAACAGCTTGACAATGGAAACGATAAAAGTCCTACAATTTTGACGCCGAAAATCACAGCATAAAATTGACTTGTATAGCGACATAAAGGATACGAAAAAAGCGTAAGTTTAGAAGTCGAAAAGGAAAATGCAAAAAAAAATCAGACATTTTTTTATTCTTCTGATCGAATTGGCGAATCGCGATTGGAGGTTTCCGAAGGAAACGTTCTTTAACAGAATTCTTCTACAAATGCGGGCAGGAAAAAAATCATATTTTAGAGCTGTTTTCGCGAACCATGAAACGGCAGAGGGACGGATATACGGATATTGTGTCGAGCAGTGCCAAACGTTCACGCCGATCAATTCTACCTAGCGCAAAACTAGCTTGTCTTCAAGACGAGGGAGGCTTCTTGTCCGGAAAGGTTTAGATTAAGAAAGATTTAGATTCGTGAAACTGTGACACAAGCTGTTGAACGATCCTGATTTGCAATTGCTTTTAAAATTTGATTTCGCATATTCTCTCGAGAAGCATTAAGGGGGCTCCTTCAACTCTAAAAAGCTTTGCTAAGAAGAGGCCTCCCTTTCATTGTGTGACATATTTAGAAAGCTCTTCCGCAAATTTTTTTAAGCCCTTACGGGAAAAGAGATTTTTGTTGTTGTTGTTGTTGTTGTTGTTGCTGTAGTTGCCGGTGTTGTTGTTGTTGATTCAGGGTTTAGGCAAGCTACTTTCATCTAGTTGGCGGTGCACCCAGAGAGAGGAACGTATTACTGCACTTAACTTTAACTTGCAATCAAATTTTCGTTTGGCAAATACCCTGTGACCGTTGATTCGACCCTCATCAGCAGATCGTACGAAAAACAAACCTCGCTCATACACAACGCCGTGAACTGGTAGACGTCGGCCATCTCGTCCGGCCGTTGTCCGAGATCCTCTTCTTCGTGCTTTCGGCGCTCGTCCAACAGAACTAACGCCTCTTGGTACTGCCCGGCCTGAATCCTTCAAGTAAATAAAAAAAATTAAACAAACAAAAACAAATATTTCAAAAAATATCCAGATGATGCAACCACGCGCGTAGCAAACCCACCATACAACAGCGGCCAAAGAACAACTAGCTTCAAAAACAGGCAAAGAAAGAAGGCAAAATTTTGTATAGAACAGCCTGGAAACATGCTCGCCTTCCAGGTATTTGCTCATTTACTCGGCAGTCCAAGTAATAGCCAAGCGTGCTTCTCACAAAAATACTCAGACCGAAGTTATATGAATGAGGCATGCTGGCAAAACGACTTACAGAAAACCGTAAACTTTTTCTACAACTTCGACGTAGTCAATAAGCGCCATTCCGGAATCTTTAAGCACCTTCAGTGACTCTTTGTAAACAGCAGAGGCAATACCATAACCACCCGCCTAAAAATAACAGACACCAGCATAAGCATAACGCATCACAACAAATCGCATATTTTATTATTGTCATTAGTTATAATCACTATTATATATATTCTTCTTCTTCTTCTTCTTATTATTATTATTATTATTATTATTATTTATTATTATTATTATTTACGATTACGTACCCTCTACTTCCGCGATCGTATATCAACGATAATCAAGTCCAACTCAAACATTTAAAAGCCACTATATCCACGATCGTGTATGGCAGCATATGACCGATAATCAAGTCGATTATCGCTTTCTCAAAACGCTTGGCAGCATCACTGTCGCCAGCACAACATGTGTTGCTCAGTAGTAACAGTCGACTGTGTTTAAGTAGGCATCGTGGGTACTGTAGAAATAACGACTTTTGCCTTTTTTTCTGGCTTGTTCCTCTTGCCAAGTCGTTTTAAATCAGTTCCATTGATAACAGGATGACACTTGGCCAAACGATTTGTTATTGCATGCGTGTTTTGCAGTCTTGACTTAACGCTACCAAGGGAACGATTTGTTATTGCATGCGTGTTTTGCAGTCTTGATATATCGCTACCAAGGGACAATTCCCTGCCACCATTCCCTTTAGATCTACCTTTCGTAGGTCTGCAACTCGTTTATCCATGGATGAGCGACACAAAGTGCCCAAGACGGGTGATTTCTAGGCCCAGGCTGTAGTCATTAGGTGAGTAGGGTAGTCATTAGTTTGTGGCTCAACCGTGTTTCTCCGTAGCTGAATATTAAATCCGGGTAAATCCGGGCTTGAGTTCCAGGAATCGCAGATCAGTGGCGAAATCTTCGGTACGTTGACGCTTTAGCGCAGCTTCATACGTCGATCCTGACTCCACTCTAATTGCGCAATAAAACTCGACTTCAATTAAAATCGGCTTTATTCGTCGATCTCAATTGATCAGTTTACTTTACACACTCTTATTCAATTCCATGCGTAGGGTGGGCCAGTGACATTCCGATTGCCTCATACGCGACTCGCATTGAATTCGAGTGTATATTGTGAACCAGTTATTCGCGACTGACTCATTAGCGATCGATAAACAAGAAGCGACATTTTCCCCCACCAATCAGCGCGTAGCCGCATCTTACATACAGTCTAACGCCAACTTCACACAGCTATGCAGTCCAATGCCACTGCTACTTCTACGTTACCGTTGGCGAACTGCCCATTAGGGTTCGTTTTAGAGCGATGCAGATCGGTACAATCAGTCACAAGATCTCACTATCGAAACATTTATCAGAGATCACAGCAAGTTGTAAAGAATCAAGAATTTATAAAAAAAAATTTAAACAGAGCTCCAACAACACTAATAACAGTAAATTTATAACACGAGCGCCTAAGGCTACGAGAGTCTTTAAGAGCAGCCGCATCGCTTTTGTTTGAACTGTACTTCAGTGAGGTCATGCTCTGCTAGTGCACTATTGGTAAGATTTAGGATATTAGAACCAGCAAATCGTGATGATTCACTGTATTTATAAATGCAGATTTTCGAAATGTCAATCTTCTTGTATATCTAGGAAAAGTTGCTGTCATAAGGCTGCCATTGTTTATAAATGCACTGTCTGTACAAGCAAATCGATGTACATAATAAAAGCGATCACTATCTTTGCATGAGGTTTTCTGAGCACCAAGGTTGCAAGCCTATGAACTTCAAATCAACAAGCTGTTTAAAATTGATAAAAAGTAACGTTTTATTTAAACCGTTGCATTTACAGTTAACTCGTATCATTTAAATCCACCTTGTTTTCATTTCGAGCTCTGCCTCGCCCGTGTACCTGTTTTATGGCTTCTATTGATAACCATGGTGACGTTCAAAGGATTCTCGATAGGCGAATTCTTCCAATTTAATTCATGATTGCTCACTGACAGGTACTCCACCTTTCTTGAACATCACTTCATTGATGTTTTAAGATCCAGCTTACTTTTTCAAGCTTACTGCGACATCTTCAAATGCCATAAGCTTCTAAAATAAGGTAGCTTTGACTAAATCAAGAGGAAGAAAATGTTTCTGCTTGATCCCCTGAACTGTATAGCGTTAGGAACATTGAAAAGATTGACGAATAAGATTTTTTATAAGGGGTAACAGTTCGAATTTTAAAAAAAGTCTTCACAAAAAAACTTCACCATGTTACCACACAGAAAATAAGCAAAAACTCAATCTTGTCTATGATAAGGTGTGAGAATGTTAAATGGCATGAATTAAATAGTACTTAAAAGCGAAAAAAAAAATTGCGTTTTAAGAAAAACGTAAGGGCAAGACTATTCAATCAATCAATCAGCGCATTTGCTTGATAAGGAGGCACATGCGTCGAATTTATCAGCTTAAAGATCACGTACCAAACTTGGGGCCCATATGCGACACGGTATTGATCGTCTGTATCAAAACCTTTTGAGATACCGAGTACAGAATAGAGCCAATGTTTTAACGAACACCATGGCCCGCGTGCGTCAGTGTTTAGAGCTTTGGGTGCAAGCATGTGCGGCTGTGTTTATTGATTATCAGTATGAATTAACTTTCAGGCCCTGAATCGACAGGCATGCTTAAGAAACAGGTGAGTTGAGCAATTAAGTTAAGCGTAACAACCAGAGTGGGGGTCTGAATAAAATGGTTGAGTTGAAAGTGTCACAAATGCAGCTCTGTGTATGTGTGTGACGTGCGGTGGTGGTGGTGGTGATGGTGGTGTGCGTGCCAGAACATCAATTGTCTCCTATAGCCCAAGCAGGAGTCGGAACGCAGTAAGAAGAGCTCGATCGGATCCGCACATCGAATTCCATACTCGGGTATGATCTGCATAATCCGATTATTAAACGTAATGTAACGCACGCACGTTATATTAAATGCAATTTTCTTCTGGCTAGTGACACTACTTGTTGGCGCCGACTTGAAGCTATTTTCGCACTTGCAGTTCTCCTCTGTCGTAGTAAGGTCGAACTTGTAGCGCCTTAAAGCGCGCTTGGTTTACAACGTGATTGAAACGCCAGCGCCATGTCTCAATATTATTATTGGAACGTATTCCCTATATGTGCCACATCCATGAAGTTAGCCGATAAACTTCAAACCAGGTAGGTACGAAGTACCCTTGTAATAGACGTTGAAAGCTAAGGTCTCCAGCGCATCTTGTCGCACGACTATCAAGCATCTAGCCTTATCCCCTGCTGGCACGGAGGCGATAGACATGAGCACACGGCAATTTTATTTTAAACTCTTGATCATTCCCGTAACGAACCGACATTCCCAGCTACTGTATTTTTCGGTGAATGAGCGAAACGGACGCTGCAGCCTCTGTGACGAGCGTGGGGAATCACATTACGAACTGCGCTCAGAATCGCAGCCTCAAAGTCGCTGGTAGCCACTTCTAATAAATAAAAAACCACTGTAATACAAGCTACTGCGTATGAACTCCATTAGAAGCATCCGAAATAGTCGTTCAGACGTTGCCTCACTCTTGTCTGGCTACAGGCATATACCATCGGAAATTGCTTGCCTCTAAATAAGCAATGAATTGTAAACAGTTGTACGAACTGCAACAAAGGCACTGTCCAGAACGTTCCATCCATGTACCACTCTCTCGACTGGGACAAAACACGTAAATTGCGGGAACTGCCGAAGACTAGAATTTTACTCGGGGTCACCAATGCCAGAATCGGAAAGTAAAAAAAAACTGCATCCATCTTCGTCGCAAAGTTGTAGTTGAAAGCGCTCTAAATCGATGGCTTCGCGGCTTGCTGGATTTGGGATAAGCAAAGCAGCTCTTGCATGCTCGATCGACATGCGATACAGACAAACAGTGCTGATGCTGAACTCTCGCCACGCGCAACGGCACGACCACAATGCCAGCAGCATGCCTCGAAGTCGCCTTTGATGAAACCACCGAAATTAACGAAGATACGACAGACGGGGATCGCCAACCAAACGGAATACACAACTCCAAACTGACTGCTAACAAAGACTTTCCAGACGGTGCACAACTTCCAAAGACAACCGTCTTGCAGTGCGCACGAAAATCCAGCAAATTTACCGACTGCACACCGTTGTCACGACCGGTGCCTACAACTGTCTCTCCACAGCAGTGAGACAAACGACCCAAGTTCAATTTTCTCGCAAAGTCCTTATACAACTGCTTCTTCGCAGCAGCAGCAGCAAATTAGCCAAATCATGCGTGAAGCCGTAATGGACAGGGAGAGCTGAGACAATAGGTTGGATGCTATTAATTGACCACGATCTAGTCTTGCATCTAGCCTCCTTTCACACTACACAGGACGAGCGGCTCCCACTAAGGCTTCGTACACACCAACGACAATCTGCAGTTGCGGAGGGTATCGTCGACGAAAAGCAATGGATGCGAGAAATTCAGCGTCGCTACTTCTACATAGAAAACGAAGGCGAAGCGGTTGGTACAATGGCCCTGTCGCCCACCGCCTGACCTGAGGATCACCTGAACCTGAACACGCCGCCAGCAGAAAATCAACACGCTCCTCCACAAACCTCTACAAGAACACTCGAAGGACGTACAAACAAAAATTATATGATTAGGGTTTTTCAGCTGGAGCAATGTGTGACTCCGCATTTCGGTGTGCGGAGTGTCATGGATTGCTCCACGATTGGAAAGGAAGGTTCCTAGTTGCTCAAGAAAAAGCATGATTCAGGAACTAACGATCTTCATGTACATATGAATTAAATCGAATTATATTTTGGAAGTATCGCAACACATTTATATAGCAGTCAGGAAATTACCTGACAAGCAAGGAGATTGCATAGTTTTATTGACGCAATAGTACACGTTTTGGAGTTCTTTAGTTATGGGAAATGCGAGTGGCAGTGATTGACCTGTAGAAACTTACTTGTAATTTTGAACGTGAAAGTTCGTCTGATACTATGTAATTGATGTGAAAAAACTATTATCATTATTATATTATCGTTATTATTGTTATATCATAATGCTATTATATAGCCGCGTGGCCGAGCGGATAACGCGCTCGAAGTGAGACCTTCAAGAGAACGAGAGTTCAAACCCCGGTCCGGCTTTGCTCGACTCAAATAACACCAGTAAATACGAACGGACTTGATTAGTCGAAGAAGCCCGTCAGGTGACGTGTGCACTGCCAGGTTGTGAAAGTTTAAAGTACTGAGAGCGATGCTCAAGGGGACATCCTCCAAGGCACCATGCCCAGAAGAGTAACTGGTTCCGAGGTATACCGAAGGTGTCGCATTAAAAATGAAAAAAAAAATATATATATATATATATATATATGAAGTTAAAAAAACTATTATATCATTATTACTATTAGTGAAATTATTACAATGCTGCATTCTCAAGCGCCAAAAGAAGTTACGAGGGATAACAAGTTCAGTCCCACCTTTTGCCACGAATGCAACAGGTCTATGCTGAAATCTTCCGAGTACAGGCGATGGAAAACCTCCCAGTCCATCAGACACTGGATTAGACGGTTGTTATCAAGCAGCTGCTCGAGATGATACGGGAGCTCCTACAAAACGGATGGCAAAGCCCATGCAACCGATGAACAATGTACAAACTAACTATAATTGAAGAAGTGCGATGAATCCGAGAAACCATGAACATTGTACAAACTAATTGCAATTAAAGGAGGGCGACAAATCTGAGAAGCGATGAAAAATGTACAAACTAACTACAACTAAAGGAGGGCGATGAATCTGAGATGTCTAAAGCGACTTTTAAATCACAATAAGAGCCGCCAAATGCAAAATACAAAACAGGCCATTATAATACTACTTTGCATTGGTCTTGAAAGCAGTGAACGGATTAAAGCATTTTAAATTGGATTACAATGGGTGCAATACCTTGACGATAATACTAGTAACAATCAAACCTAGATAAACTCCACAAAGGAAAATACTAAAATACGACCATTTTTGCGTCACTAAGGAGGGCGGGAGGGGGGGATCTTACCTCAGCTTTTCTATCCATGTCGTCGACACCTTCGAAATAGTCGGCAAGCACGCCGTGCCAGAAGTTGTACGTGTGTTGCTTTACCTTGTCGTCGCCACTGAAGTACCTACAAAGGCCACGCCCTGGGTTTGCAACAAGATACTTAAAAAGCGCACGAACGGGGATATGAAACAAGCTAAAAATCGGCGACTAACAAAGGAAATAAACTAAAATAAAAACAACAAACATATAAGAAACACGAGAATTCACCAGCTTTAGGAGCCACAACAACAAGAACAACAACGACGACGACGACCACGACGACGACGACGACGACGACGACGACGACGACGACGACGACGACGAAGACGAAGACGAAGACGACGACGACGAAAGAGACGGTAAGACAGGGACGTCCGAAATCGTTGGAAAGAGTCTTCATTACAAGTGCATTAAAAGATTAGATTCGTCGCCAGCCGATACAACTTCGATACCAGCATATGGCACAAGCGTCGGTTCGCCACAGCGGGGTTGTACGCAGAATGCGTCCACAGGCGAGAGCCACTGAAACGCTTACACGTTAATAAACCCGTCCATACATAAGTTCGTTTATTTTCATTTAAATTTTATGCTCTCAGAATTTTCATATTTGCTTATTCGTTTACTTATATGTAAACATTATAAACCAACCACTACCTTCAAATAACCAACGCAAGGGCCCAGAACCCGCCTTATAACCACAATAACTTCTTCCCCGACAATTTCTGGTCCGGGATCAAATGACTTGGTTCGTTCAAAGCAAAGAGCAGTGCTGTTTCGTTAAAAACCTATCGTTCAGTCCCATCCGTTACCTATCGCTCGAACTTAACGATTTTTTTCTGAATTATACAATCCCACACGTTGGAAGTGATAATCCTTATATTGATCATGCGTCTTCTAGTCAGTCCCGTTTGGTTGACAGCCGGATTGGATGGAGTAGATCAAATTTAAATCATAACAATCCCACACGTTAGAAGTGATACTCCCTAATATTGATCACACTTCTACTAGTCATTCCCGCTTTGTTGATCGCAGGATTAGATGGAGTAGATCAAAGATTGTTTCCTATTTGCAGTCAGCAGTCCATAGGCATTTAAAGGGGCACTCGCAGTTGGCATGAAATGAAATTGGGCATCTCTTCCGACCAGGAGCCTTCGTTATGTTTCATCAGTGCAAAGCATTCACCGGCTCGATTACACACTCCAAAATTGCCACCAGTTTCCAGCGGCAACCGGGCCAGCAGAGACAAACAGCAACTTTCCAAAAGACCATTTTTCGTTCCAACTTCAAATATATCACCAACGAACTCATAACTCTCTATGAAACTTGGCAGCAGCAGTGCCTGAATCAAAATAGCTGCAGCCAAGGCACACTTTAGAACAGCTAACAACTCCAGCAACGCCTGTTACGTTTCGAAGCTTGACGACTATTGCAAAACAGGCCTATCCTATACATATGCAAGCTTGGCAACATGGCCGTGCTTGCCTCCTTTAACCGTGCCAAAACGTCCCTCTCTCCCATCGTTTGGCTTTCCATTCGCAAGCTGGATCTTGCCTCGATAAGCGGCAATGCAAATCTTATCTTGCCTCGATAAGCCGCAAAGCAAATCGTCACAAAGAGCATGCGCACCAACGAAGCAATGAAAGCGCTTTCTTGTTCCTAAGTTCGAACCACCACTCGTAAAAAAAAAGAGAATTAAATATTCCGCCAACAGAAGTTCTTGAGCGCTCACAACAATTAGTTACCAAGGCAACCACGAGTTGAAGCGCACTAAGATGATGTCTGGAAAATTGTAAATCCGGAGCAAAAATTGTTTGACGGCCAATAAATCAAGGCAAAATGAAGGCCGGGCGTTGGCCTCGATCACCCTACCTCTTTCTGGCGGCCTTGCTCAACGATCGATGGTAAAAATCCAATCGACCTTCGCCCAAGTCGCCACAGGGTCGCAAGAGTGGCTTCAAGTTCCTGTAGATGACGGCCCAGTCACGTGCGGGAAGGAACTTGATCTGCTTACCCTTGGGTCGTCGAGCTCCCCCTGTCAAACACGAACGTTAATAATCAAGTTAAGTCAGATTAGACAATGAGAAAGAAGCACCGGAACATGACCCCCTGCATGGGTGAACATGGGGTTCAGCGACAGCAAGTGAAAATACAGCAGTGTGAGTTACGGGAGACGGGTGCGCCGCGTCATATTATTAAACGCACCGGTGAACAGAGACGGCTGTAAAAAAACGAACGCGGATCCAACTTCACTCTCTCGACGCGACCAAGCCATACCTATTTTCTTGTCCTTCTCTTCTTCTGCCGCATCGTCGGATTTGACGTACGTCTCTTGGACCATCTTGGAAATGTTTACCTTGACTTGCTCATCGGCATGATGCTCAACAGCTTGGTCATCAACCTCGCGAGCCACAGTCAAAGGCAGCTCGTCCTCCCCCTCCTTGTAAGCCGGAACCTTGATGTTCTTCTCCTCTGCCAGCAACGCAAGCAGTTCGGTCTCGAGCAGACCGTGGCGGGAGACCTCCAACATGCACACACATGCTTTCATTAGCTCGCCACCCGTCTCGCCCTCAAATCGCTTAAACACGGTCTCCTCCAGGCTAAAAAATAAAAATGGAACAACAAACGCGCCTTGTGGGCTACTGAAACCCACCAATCAACGTATACACCTTACACAAATACCGAATCCGCCACCACCACCACCATCACCATCACCACCACCATCACCACCGCCACCTCCACCACCATCAAGACCCCCACCAACACCCCCACCACCACCACTTCTGTCCCCACCACCACAGTAAACATCAAGTTGTAGAAGGCAGAGACGGGAATAGGGGACAATAAACCACATACCTGATTAAGTCATCCGGCAATGAGTGTATCTTATTGATTACAGTCTCAAACGTGCCGTGAACACGTAGTTCTTCGCATGCAAGGGTAAGCCACAGGGGATTACTGGAGCCTACTTTATCCAGAAGCACGGTGATCTGCTCCCCGTCCAACCGCTTGTTATACGTCTTGAGAATATTCTCAACAATAGCCTAAACTCAAATCGCAAAGTCAGTCTTTGCTTAACAGCAAGCTGTTAAAAAAATTACAATTGGTATATATATATATATATATATATATATATATATATATATATAA
>QQSS02217593.1:0-10977 GCA_003687565.2 Craspedacusta sowerbii
AGATCTGGCTTGCACCAAGTCTCCTGCAAACATATTATATTGAATGACCAATTCATTTTGTAGAGCAAGAGCTTTAACTCGTTGATGTTTTTCGTTATGCTACGAATGTTCAGGTTCAACATGGACAGAGAAGATCCAAAATTATTTTCCTTTAGTAGAGCGAACAATTCATTTGCTAAGTTTAAGTCATAAATTGGAGTTTCCTTAATATCAGAGATAGCGTCATCAGTTTCAAGGTCTGTGTCAGGGTAAAAAAATTCAGTCGGAGAGGGATTTATGGCCATGATCATGGATAGTTGATGTTGGTATACCTGGTTGAAATTACTTAGTTCACTAGATTTGAGAAAGCGGTGATTGATTACCAAAACATGTCCTAAAAATGAAAGCAAGATCACTTTGGCTTGAAAATTGCTCCAAACTAGGTACTTAGTCGACTTTTTTTGATAAAGAAGACATTTTAATGATGTAGGTTTGAAGGATAGCGAGTTCCTGCTTATGTCCAACTTAAGGAGATCAGAAAAAATGTATTTGGACTCTGTAAAGCGGGACGGAAGGTAAAATTTTTAAAGACCTGCTTCGCTTTCAATATTTAACCGACGCTTTTTAGCTACCAGTCTGGTTTAGAGTGTATAATGATATGAAGGACGAATAGCTTACACGTAAGCGTCTCCTGCCTGCTGCGCAAAACCGCACCAGCCAACTGCGAAGTATCAACCCACACCTAGTAGTGGTTGTCAAGGAAATCAAGGAGTAGCTTGTCTTGTGTTGAATTGCCTGTTCTGCTCTTCGCCATTCTTAGAAATGTGTTGGTCACTATAAGGGTGTATGGTAAAGTTCCTGAAAAGAAGCTTTCAAAATCAGAAAACTGATTATTATACGCTACGAAGTCTGCTACAAAAGTATGAATATTAGAGTGCCACTTAAGTGCACCGTGCCTATACACAAACCATATACAACGCATCTAGACACACGCTCACCCATGCAAACATGAATCCAAGCATGTCATCATGAACTGGGTTACCAATCCTAAAATAGTCACCGGCTAATTGATTGGTATCGCCTCGCACAAGCTCAACAACCATTTTAATAGCTTAGACTTTTATTGCAGCAGCCTTTATGTGGTTGTTATTCTTTTATGTACTTTTTTTTTATGCAACAAGAGATTGATTTGTTGCTGTTGTTGTTGTTGTTGTTGTTGTTGTTGTTGTTCTTGCTGCTGATGTTGCTGTGAGTCACCATCTCAGAGAAATTTGCAAGACGGTTCAAGGCTCAGTAAAGTCAAGATTGCTCACTTAGCAAATACCATAGTTGGGCATTGTTAATTTGAAAAGTAACCTTGAACATGCCGGCCAACTAGAAGAGCCTCCACGCGGCGGTCGGTGGGCAAGCAGGGTATGTGACAAATTTTTGTGATTACCCTGTTTGGCGAATCGCCTATAAAAAATTAACCAGCACAGTACGACTTCGTCATCCGCTGGGAAGGTCTTCAAGATAAGTGCCTCCTGGTAACAGGGAACAGTGCGATGTCAGTTTCACGATCGTTGGAGCATCGACCAGTCATCCGAGCCTCCCTTTGAGGACACGTATCGAGCTCTTTAGCTCCTTCTGGGGCTCAAACAACATCCTACGACTGCCCTCATTTGCCGTCACCGACGATTGGAGGACTGCGAATCTTGGGAAACTCCTGGCTCATCACCAATCAGCCAACCAACCTTGAACTTCTGTTATCGTTGCCGTTACTTTGAAATGTAACTTCCGTTTTCCTGGTACGTTACTATTCTAAGCCCGTTAAGTTTAAATCCGTTAAAAAACGGAGATATTCCTTTAAGAGCGCTTAAAGAGTAAAGTCCCTTGAACATTTAGCAACTCCCGGGAGTCCGTAAAATTTTTAATTTGGAGCACTTAGCTTAGACTCAACAGTTCAAATTTTACACAAGCAGGCGAGATGAGCTAAGTGGCTAAATATTTAAATGATTTAAAGACCAAACCACTGTCCTTTTTGAGCCAATAAGCAGCACTCAAAGATTCTCACAACATAGATGTTGATGCAAACAAAAACAAAAAAAAACAACCTGCAATCTTGTTAAAACTGTTATTTTACAGTAGGTATAAAACCTAATTTATTTGAATAAATTTTTTGATCACGTTTACCTAGCTATTCACCTGTACCGTATTAACTGATTAACAGTGTATTCAGAAAAAAAAAATTAAAAGTGCTTGAATCTAGTTGGGGCATGCGAGGCGCTCCAGCAGATGCAGGTGGCCCGTTAGCAACATAAGCATTTCAAATGTGGAATCGGATAGCTGACATCTTCTGGCCCTTAGGATCTATTTTTACACTACTGAGCTGGAGGGCGTTGCTGTGCTGAACGTGATGCCTAGCTTCATCAGGGCTAGCTTTCCCAAAGGGGTAGAATCTTTAGGATTTCTTGGAACCCCATCTAGTCATGTCACTAACTAGCTCTGCCCCTTGACTTTCAGGGTTCTGGCTGTCTTTGCGCACTTCAATGTTCAATCTGGTAAGGAAAATACTATAGAAAAACAAAGGCTGCCTTCTACGGTCACAGAAGTATTTCATTCCAAATATCGAACACTGGTATATGTGATTACTTTCAAATTAAAACATAAATTCCAACAAGCATTACCTGGGATAAGCTCTCCTCATGTGAGACTTTAGATTAACCAAGCTGGTGCGCTTGGAAAATTTTGCATTTCAACTGGTAGAAAAGAAGCTTGTAGGAGAAAAATTTTTCTGAGAAGTCCATCTTCAAATACTCAAGAAAAGTCTCGACGTGGGACCAAGGAATGAACTCTCCACCACTCAGCTCAGGCTGAATAATAAGAGTAGGAGCCTCAACGCTAGGAGTAGCAGTCAAAGTCACCAGGACCAGAATCACCAGCAGTCATGGAGGGTGAACAGGGATGGGATTAGTTGGCATGTTGCAGAATCTGGATATGGCCCTTGCACCGGGCCACTGAAATAGTTGGTGTCTGCTGGAGTGAACACCAGTTAGAAGCACGCAATTAGGACTTAAGGCAGCACAATTCAAGTTGAGTTTGCACACTGAAACTCGACCGGCAGGCTGGGTGATGGGGTCTGCGCTGAGGGAAAGGTTACTAGATATTGGAAACCACTACCAGTAATCGTCCCGAATGCAATAGAAAAATTTCACTTGTCAATAGTAAAAAACTTTTCGTACATCATTTCCTATGTAATGTCCGATTGGTTTGCAAAATAATGCCTCCGTAGGTGTATTAGTGGGCTATATGGAATTTTTTGTTGAAATTTTAAGAATTTTTTTTACCAGGCGAAAGAATTTAAAGAATTTTTCACCTGGCGAATAAACGTTAAGAAATTCTAATCTGGCGATCGTGGAGCTTACCTGGCCAGCAGCCAATCAGACATCAGATGCTGGGGAAGGGTCAACAGAACACAGCAGCAACAGCCAATGACGGGAGGGACGCGGGACAAACGTAATGCTTGTAAATGTAACCGGTTTGATACCCAATTTTTTCAAAAGCATTAAAGTGTTAATCATTTAATTTTTGCAAGTTAAATCCGTTAATCGTGTAATCCGCTAAATCTGAAGAAAAGTAACAACCCGTAATTCGCTAACAAAAAAATGTAACGGGCTTAACGAACCTAACGGACTCGGTAGCCTAACTACGCGAATAGCTATTTAATGTTATACAGACCGTCTTCCAGCACCTTCCAGTAATATGCTATTATAAGACGCTAAAAACGAATAATTCTTAAGTTCTTAAATTTATTGGTCTGCAATTTGTGGTTGTACTGAATCAGCGGGCAGCCAATCAGATCACCCGCTTTGCCCTACCCACAGAGCATCACAATTTCCTAGAATCACCTATTTGTTGGGCGAGGACCAGTCGCTGAAATCAGCAAAAGAGTTGCACAAATTAATGAAAGGTACAATTCTCTGACTGTTGAAGCGATCAGAACATTTATGCCTTGGCAATATTGAGGGCCGATGCAAAGCCATTGAAGGCTCATTTTTATAAAAGAGTAAATTCTATATTAGCGACCACAACTCGACGTTTTATTGTGATTGTATAGACACACGCTTTACTTTGACGATGGCCGCGCCTTAACGCACAGCACTGTCGCACACTCACTGACACCTATCTGTACATATCTTTTAGTCATGCGAAAACGCGCCAGTGGTCGGGTGCATCTTTGAACATTTTAAGTTGTTTAACGATACATTTTTTTGTTGAGCCGTCGGGCAACGGGAGGATACTAGCAGAAAAGCGTTTTTTTTTTACTAATGTATATTGTGTACAATGTGTTACCTAAGCATAAAAGTAGAAGTTAAAATCAGAGCATATTGATCATGCTCCCAATCATTTTTAAGTTGAGTAGAGCAAATGTCAGTAGCATTTTTCATGACTGCTTTGTATTTCAGTGGAGTATTCGCCCACCCCAGCTCTATATCCCGAAAATGAAGAACTGGCACAAGCTTTTCAATTTTTAATCATATAAGGCAAAAGCAAAAAAATTGATGTGAGCAATAATTTTGCATTGTTTATTAATGCTTGCTATCATTAAATTTAACAATCTGTTTTTAGGTTAAGTTCTTTTAAAGAATGTAGTAACACGACCATCTCTGTTAAGGCACTAAATTAGTTTTGAATCAGCCTATCTAGCTAAGTTACAGCTCTAGTTCAACCTGTTTAGCACTATGCGTTGTGTGCTACATACATGAATATATATATGTAATTTTTAGATGAATTCCTGTATGTGTTTAAAATTCCTTTTTAGGATATCATTGACTTTAATTATAGCAACAACGTTTTGTGATTGTAGTTATTGGAAAGAATGCATTTGATTTTGGCTATAATGCAATCACTTTTTGTTGCTGGTAAGTGGAATTTAAGAATCAATTTAAAGCCCTGGAAGAGAAAATCAGTTTCACTTTATTTCTGTTTGTGGACTAGCAACTTTATTGTTAGCCTCTCAGGACCTGCAATTTCGGTCATGAGGTTTTCCAGAGACGCATTCTATTACCGACATTGACTTGTAGTATACTAATATTGTTCTGACGCACATGTTCTTTAGCCTCGATTGTCATAGTTTTTGTTCTCAACTTCCGTATATTTGGTCTGAACTCATGGCATTAGTTTTAATACTCACTGTCTACTGCTAGAAAAGTCCACAATATTGTTTTATTAGCTTAATCTCTCTTAGCTGCTTAGTTCCTGAAAGTAAAGATGACTTTTATCGGACTCTGAGTTATAATACGACCAACTAGTTGATTGTACACTGCTGTTTTAATGAAACATTCCTAGTACCCTGCCTTGTTCCATAGAAAATTTCTTTATGTGCGTTACTTTGATCCCCATGAAAGTTGGTCTGCATTTATCAGAGCAGCTATTGTCCCACCCGAAATTCCTCGGTATCGCGGTAATCATATGGATAGATTATCCAAACTATTGTGTAATTTTGTGCAGTAAGCAGTCAGTGGTTGTTATCCTCTGGCGTTTATGTAATTTGGAAACTGGATGTTGGTATTTTCCAGGTTTTTGCGAACAATCTTATTTGGAAGAGATCTTAAAGTCTTTGAAAGGCCCCAGATTTGGCGGCCGAGAAAATCAAGACAAAGCGATAACAGCGGATAATATAACGACGCAGTTTAATGCCCTTGGCCTGGACACAAGCACACAGTTCTTCACTACGGATCATGTAGGTATTCATATGTTTGCATTTGGAGCAGAGATTGCTCTATGCTTGCATGTTTCAGTAAATGTTGATTTAAATCTTGCAAATTTGTGAAAAAATGGGTTGCTGTAAGGTTGGAGTAGGTGGGTACAACTTATATTATGCTTGATATTCATAAAGAACCATAGTTTATACTTTTCAGACTTAAACAAATAAATGGTTTGTGTAAGAGCTGCCCACGACTGAATTGAGAAATGTTAATAGATGTCACGATATCCTATGTAGTTGATGGACATTGAAAGAAAAGGGATGTCAATAGTCGCATGTCTCATAAGAAGATAAGTCATTGTACTGTCTAAAATAAGGCAATGTTCCCCTAAACTGTCTAATTGTTACCTATAAAAAACGTTAAAGAATTTTTAAGGCTTCTATTTGATGTTCAGCACATATTCACATATGCAACCTTCCTCGAGATGTTCTAGACGGCTGAAGGATTTCATGAGCACCGTGAACATCAGCTTAGATGGTACTGATTGGCAAAAGAAAATTTTCCTGTTAATTCTTCTGTTGTTGTTCGTGTCTTTCACATTAACAAGCTCTGTTAACAACAATTTATGAGCTTGTTCTTAAATTATGCAGAGTCCTGCAAGGCCAATTTATTATCTGTAAGATATTTTGCAAGTATTCTTAGAGAATCTTGTCAATTTAAAACATTTGAATGATTCCCTATGGATGATTCCTAATGCTAATGATTGTGCAGCAGGTCCTCGACAATGAATCGAAAGATTTTCCATAGTTCGCACTTGTCCTTTTGCCTTGTAATTCGTATGGGGCTAATAACAATTGATCACTATTGCCCAAGACCACATGTTTACCTGTGAAACCAGAATGCGTTCTCGGATCTTTCGATCAATTGGCTTGGGCAGCTACAAGCGTTCTAAGAAGTTTTTTTATCAGAGCATTTGCTATGCTTGCCCTGATTCAGATACCCCTAACGCACAAATTTCTTTACAACATTTCCCAGCAAATGTCCACGTTTATTGCGTAATGTTCACCTTAAATGTATTACTTGTCTTCATGGAACTTTTTTAAAGAAAAGACATTGTCTTATCTTTAAAAAAATTCTCTCTGGCAACTGGCTTCATGGAATTTTTTTAAAGAAAAGACATCGTCTTATCTTAAAAAAAATTCTCTCTGGCAACCGTGGAGAGTGGATGGCCAGCAGCCAATCAGAGATCAGGTCCTAATACACTCTGTTCCGTTCTGGGGGAGGAGTCAATACAACACAGCTACAATAGCCAAGGAATGTAAGGGCGTTGACAACTGTAATGCTTTCAAATGTAACGGAATTGGTATCCGAATTTTAAACAGCATTAAGACGTTTGATCGTTTAGTTCTTACAAGGTACATCCGTTAATCGTAAAGTCCGCAAAATCTGAAGAGAACTAACGACCGTTATTCTTTAAAAAGAAATTGTTACGGACTTAGCGGACGTAGTGGACTGAGTGCCCTACTATGGGTTCACGCTCACTCAGAAGATCTGTAATTGCCAACAAGCAGACCTCCCAACATGTGGGGACGACCTCTTGAAATTGCCATTTGCCAATACTAGTTAACATCGTTCCAATTCACGCCGAGTATGGGTGACTCTGCAAGGCATTAGCTGCTTGGTTATTTGAACTGCCTTGTTTGAGTAAATCATCTTTTTTTGATGCTTTGACTCATATTTTACAGAACATCGGCGGGCGCAATGTTATTGGGGCTCTGTATGGAACTCGAATGTTTCCTTCTCGATTGCCGGATGCCGAGCAGTTCAAGATTTATGCGCTGGTAGCCCATTACGACACTGCACGAAACAGCAGTGGTGGTGATGACAATGGGTCCGGAGTTGCTGTGTTACTGGATGTAGCGCGACGGATGACCGAAAGTAAGTGCTTTCCTAAACCAGTCCTTGAGTTTTAACTGTCATTATCTCGTATAGACTAAATAGCCTGAGTGGAAGTGCAGCGCTTGCATGATCAACCTTATCGCGTTTGTGAACGATTTAGGCTTCGCTAAGTTTAAATATAAAAAGGGTATGGCCGCTGTTGTATTATGCGCATATGTTGTATGATTATATACAGCTGTTCGAACTTATTTCTGCCTGATGAAGAGACAATTATATGTTATAGTCTTTGTCAAACCGCTCGACTCGCCTTTGTCAAACTGTGAGAGAAGCTGTTAAACGATGTTGTTTTGCAGTTGATTTTGTAATGTGATTTTGCATATTTCTGCCAAGTAGTATCAAGGATGGGTCTTCACCTCGGATAGCTTTGCTAAGAAGAGCCCTCGTTCCAATTGTGTGACGTATTTTAATAAGTCTTCTGTAAATTTTTTCACGCACTTTTGGGAAAAGAGATGATGTTGTTGTTTTTGTTGTTGTTGTTATTGTTGTTGTTGTTGTTATTGTTGTTATATTAAGGTCAGGGCTAATGGATTCGGCAGTTCGTCGTAGAGAGCAAAGTGTGATTATTTAACGAAGGTTTTTATTCGTAGAGGCAGCGCGTTGTGAACGTCGAGACAGCGTCGTTTTCGTGGCACTCGACTTCGGTGCATTCAGCAACGCGTCTGAAGCGTGCAATCGCTATTGTGGCATCGAGGCATTAGTAGACAGCGAATTCTTCGTAAAGTATCAGAAGTTCATCGCAGGCGTGGTATTTCTGGATGCCGTTGGTAACGTCAACACGTCAGCTGGCTCGCAGTTTCTTCCCGAGTCTCTAAAAGAAAGTGATTTATACAAGGGTGTGACAAGCCGGGGATTTAGTGGAGATTTCATCCTTGCTACGGGTCGACAACAGGATTTCGCTTTGCTGCAGAGATTTTCACAGTCGTGGAAGGCGGCCGGTAGGTGGTGGGAGTTTTTCACATTCTTTGAAGACGACCGGTAGGTGGTGGGAGTTTTTCACAGTCGAGGAAGACGGCCGATAGGTAGTGGGAGTTTTCCACAGTCGTGGGAGACGGTCGGTAGGTAATGGGAGGTTTTCTCACCTGTGGAAGACGGCTGGTATGTAGTGGGAGGTTTTCACTGTTGTGGAATATGGCTGGTAGGTAGAGTGCGTTTTGTAGTTTAGTCGAATCTAAGTGTTTTATGTAAAACTTGCTATCACATACCTATTTCCTTTTGCTAGATTCTTCCTGATTTAGGAGCCTGTATGTGAATTGTGCTCTTGCAACATGTCTGCGCGAGTCAGTGAGAATATTTTGTTTGTTTAGCATCCAGTAGCGGCCATTATGTTTACTTATCTAGCTGTTCTTAAGTTTGTTCGGAACAGAAATCGCTCCACATAAAAATGTTCCGAGCGTAAGTCTTCTATAGCCATAGTCGTGTGTCACGGCTATATGAGAAACATCACGAAAGAAACGTTATCTCTCTTTATATCATCGCCTGTTTGTTTTTGTGGTAACAATTGCCTAATTGCGAGTCCCTGTTTTTCTTCACATTTACGTAGCCTTAACAGCGTACTGCATGGGTGATCTGTGTGTGTGTGTGTGTGTGTGTTTGTGTGTGTGTTGCTGATTTGTTTATAGATATTAAGGCCAAGAGCATGCTAGTGAGACAGGCAGTGTTATAAAGCTCAGGGAGACACAGTGGCATATGAAGCCATGTCAGGCTGTCTTTTGGTGAGCAACGCGAGCTCTTTTCCGCGTAATCGCTTGGCTAGAGAAGCCGTCAAACTTTAGTGGCTACCTAATGTACAGGTCTTCGTAAATTTTGTTTCAAGAACACGGACCTATAGTTTGCTTAGCTGGTTAGTACTGGTCTTATAATAAGTACTTGCGCCTACGCACTCGCTTATTCCAGGTTCCAAGACTTACAGTGTTGAAGAGTATGCCAGCCCATCGCCGTCCGCGTCAATCTTTTCGAGAAGCATGGCTTTCTTGTGGAGCCGTAACTTTTCCGCCATCACGATAACGGATACCGTTGATTGGAGAGGATACATGAAGGACTGCGTGGACCAGATTTGCGACGACACTTCTCGACTGTTGCGTGATGAAAACTTGAGCTTCATGCAAAGCGTGTCAAGCAGCCTCGAGCATGACGTGTCTGCTCTCGTTTCTGAGACATGTGGTACACTGGACGAGCATTCTCAATCCCTGGAGAAGTTGCTTCGTGAGCGCTTTAGTGGCCCCCGCGAGCGATCTTCCCCGGATTCGTTAAATGATACAAGGGCGTTCATACGAGCACAGTTCGAAGCGTTTGGTATGACGGTGTTTGCGCAGACGTACGGTGTGCCATTTCCTGATGTAAGTCGTTTGTTCTTATTCTATTCTTTGCTCTATTTGCCATTACTCGGCGTTCGTTAGACCAGGGCGGCACGCTTTAGCTTAATTTTGGTAGCAAGGCACCATGTCTTTTGCAGGGTAGAAGTTTGCGCACTTGAATGTTTCAGTACGCGTGCTGCGGCGTGGGCGAAAGTTTCTTTTGGATAGCACGCGACAAACCACTCGTTTGTGCCTCAGCTTTAGATCTACCCGTAGATCAAGACGAAACCTATGCTAATGCGCTGTGACGGTCGTCATTTGTGCGAACGATCCTCTCTCCGCTGGGGGTCGAGTTGGAAAAATTGTCATCGTGCCTTCGGAATGCTCTCGCGACAAGTTGGAACTGGGTGAATTGCATTAAACCAGTCGCAATTTTTTTCTGCAAACCAATTGAGGTTTGGCTAGGAAGATTTTTGCTATATGGAACCACATTCTTTAAAACCGTATATATAAATCATAAGTAGATCATTACCCCTCCCCCGCGCTACAAAGCGTTGGTAATGGTCTTTTTACTTTCCTGAAATTTCTTATTTGTAGCCTGCATCAAGAGACGTAGGTCTCCGCATGGCAAAGTCACTAGGAGCTGATTTGAGAAGTATGAAAAGAAAGGCTCATTCAAAGACTGCTGTGTTGTTATGTTGCATTACTTCATATTTTTAGCAAGAAGAAGGGGTGAATATAATTGGGATGATACCTGGATGCGCTGCAATAAACAACCAACGTTTGTTCATAGTGGGATCCCATTACGATACTGTGTCTGGCACGACCGGTTTCGATGACAACGGCTCTGGGATGGCTGCTCTTATACAAGCCGCTAACTTGACGATGCAGAAATATCGCCGTGGTTCGTAGTAGGCAATTAGTGTGTGTGTGTGTGTGTGTGTGTGTGTGTGTGTGTTTACGTATGTAGATATGTATGTATGTATTAATACTTCGTAATAAAATTCTTCTGTTATGGAATCCCTTCTCTCAATAAGTTTTACAAATAAAAACAGTAT
>QQSS02217604.1:0-10977 GCA_003687565.2 Craspedacusta sowerbii
ATACATACATACATACATACATACATACATACATACATACATACATACATACATACACACATACATACATACATACAAGTCATAGTGTTATGATAATTAGACAAAAGCCGCAATTACTGAAAAGCTTCTGTTCCGGACGGAGCTCATTGAACTGCTTTAGAGCGGCCAACAGATCATCTTTTGCTGGTTGCCTGTTTGAGTACTAAAAAAACACAGTAGACAGCTCGTTATAGTTGTATTGCCTTCTTAACATATATTTGCGGTCCCGTAACTCGGCAGCCAACTCACTAGTTATGCATGGCATAGAGGACGCAAAGACGTGCTTACTACCATATCATTTAGTCCAAACAGAAGTTCTTCTTTCAAGACCGACAGTGGCGAACCGTGGTAATTTCTGCCTTAGAGTATCTGTCTTAGAGTTTCCTAAGACTCCCGTCGCACCCATGCTTAGATTTATGAATGTTACGGGCTCGTACAAGTTGGATAACGTTTCTATAGAAACTCCCGTAGGCGCAGGTTCTTTTCTTATCAGCGAGCAAATCCGGTCGATAATGATGCTCGGGAAAGGAAACATTCAGTTACGAATCCAACACCCATAGGTTTTCGCCTTAACCCGCTAAGTGACACGTAATGCAGAGGATTATTGAGTCATTTATCAAATTAATTAAATCAATTACCATTAATACAATTACCACCAATTATATCGGCCTCCCTTCAAACCAGGTGTGCATGGTCCTGCTACTACGAGGGTATAGCCTACCGTTTACTCCTCAGTTAGCGATTGGTCTGATGTGACGTACCTCGATGTAGTCGTTACAAGCTTTGACTCGCATGTTATTTATTTATTTATTTATTTGATGGCTAAATCGGACAGTAACCCTAACCCTAACACTATTCCTTTTCTTGACAAGCTCGATTAATCTTCAAGCAATTGAAGTTTTCTATGAAACGAGAAAGATTTATTCGAAAACAATTAACTTTAGTATCCTGGCGTGCCGCCGCAGCCATATTGATCTTCGCGGCATGTCGGCATCATCAATCGCAAATCGAGGAGTATATGGGAGCTTTACGGTATGCTAACCCCCAAAGGGCCTGCCTCTCTCCGCAGTGATCGCATGGTGAGGTTTTGCAGAGCCCCATCATTGCCAATTCGCGTTAGTAGGCAGTGCATTGTTCATGTATTCAATTACGACAGGTAAATGCTTCGTGGCAGGACGATGATGACCGTTAACCAAATTTCCTACTCAGACGGCAGAGCAACCAAGCTTCTAGATGGCTTCAATATTGATTTCTGCGTGGAGAGTTTGGTGCAGATCGAATTTTCCTTCATCTGGCGCATATCCTTAATGGAAAACCTGATACTTGCCGCAGTCGATGCGATGCGATGGCGACTTGTATAACGCAGATTGTCCTGTAACTTCATAAGTTGTCTGCCGGCCTTGCAACGTCAAATAGCATCTTCCAAAAGGGAGCCTGCTTCTGTTAGTAAACCCGCTAGTCACAGTGTCGTACAAATGCTTGCGGTTATGTGAAGGCTGCTGCTTCACACTCTGAAGGGCTCATGCGCCCCACCACATCACCATTTATGGTATTTCAACGCCGATGATTGATGACACTGGGGCCATGCTCACAGAGCTATGGTACGAGCTTAGGCAGCATAAGCTTACGCCTTCACACATCACTGCCAAGGGTTTAACGGGCCGCCCATTCCATTTCAAAGGTGTTTTCAACACCAAAGTTGATATGTGAGGCCCAGTTTAAAAGCTCGACTGCTACGTACTCGACAAGTCCGACCACAACTTGATGGATTTGCCGCGAATCTCCGCCTTGGAAGCTGTGCATATATCTCCGATCGCGTCGACGCTTCCAACCCAATCAGTGCACTCGATACAGTCCTCTGTGTTTCTGCGCTACCCAGCAACACAGCGGAACTGTCGCATGAACTGAGCAAACGGTTTTCGTCTGCTCCTGAGCCTTGATTAGGCCACGTCACAATAACGAAAGTGCATCTTTTTCTGAAGCCTGGTGCACAAACTGTGTTTTGAAGAGCCAGACGAGTTTCCCTGGGTGCTTAGGTCGTAGACGATGAGCAAGATCGTTTACTTTCCACAGGCGTCATACGCAAGGTCGACTATACGCTTCGGGCTGCTCCCATTGTCGTCGTTAGCAGAAAGAACGAAAAACCCTGTGTCTGCGCAGATTTCTTCAGATTTCTTTTAGATCGCCGCATCCCGACGAAATCTTCGCTAAACTTAATAGAAGCAAAACATTCTCCCAGGATGATGTTCGCGACGCATAGATCCAAGTGGAACTGACGGATTTTACCAAGCGAATTGTCGGAATAAATACTTGCCGTTGCTTGTTCCAGTACGAGCGTCTACCGTTCGGTGTTAAGCCAGCACCCGGCAGTTCTGAAAGCTTATTGATCAGCTTATTGCTGGAATCCCAGGATTTTAAGGATATCTCGACGACATTATTAGACCGCGCTAGCACTCCGGAGCAACTGTTTGGACTTCAGAATACGCGTCCGGTTGGAAAAATGATGCTTCCCGAAGCCAGAGTTTCGTTTTCTGGGCCACATCGCGTCAGCATCTGGCATTCGCCCTGATCCGGAACGATCCCGTGCACTGCGTGAAATGCCTGGCCCACGCGATGTGACACTCTTCGCGCTTTCCTCGGCGCAATAAACTACTGCGGTCGCTTCATAGAAGCCTGAGATTCGCGACGACTGATCACCGTCTGACTTTTCTATTATGGCATACAGCCTTGCTTTCCAAGGCCGAAATGTCGTTCCAGTACCCCTGCAGAATCCAATTTTGGTGGTTGATGGTTAGGTTTTTAGCGAGCAGAGTTAATGTTTTGAAATAGCGATTGAACGCCAGTATCGGTCGTTTTCTGTTCCTTCGTTCTGCACGGACATACTTATAATTATTATCCACGAAAAGGCAAATAATAATAATAATAATAAAAAAACACGGACCACGAAGCATAGAACATAGAGCATATAATAATAATAATAATAATAATAATAATAACAATAATAATAATAATAATAACAAAAATAATAATAATAATAATAATAATAATAATAATTATAATAAAAACAATAATTATTTTTTTTAACTTCATATATTTTTCATGTTGTTACGACACATTCGATAGACCTCGGCACCGCTCACTAATTCTAGGGATGGTGCCTTGGGTGATGTCCTCTTGAACATCGATCTCACTAATTTAAACTTTCACAGCCTGGCAGTGCGCACATCACCTCACAGGCTTCTTCGAGTAGTCCAGTCCGTAATTACTTGCACAATTACGCCGCTGAGCGGTACTCATTTTAACGACCCCGAGGGGATGTATGCCTGAGTAAAGCAAGGCCGTACCGGGGTTTGAACTCTCGCCACCCAAGGGTTTGCTTTCGAGGCGGGAGCTTAGACCACTCAACCACGCGGCCAAAATAATAATAATCATAATAACAATAATAATAATAACAATAATAAGCAAACAATGAAAACACCCAGATAAAATCTGAGCGGATTGCTTTTTTCGATGCAGTCTGTGCCGTGCAAAATCTTTGTAATGGTCCATCATCAATAATCATCGACTCGCTTCTTCTGTACTTCACAAGTGGATTTCCAGTCAATGCAGGATCGCCAAAAAGGAAGGACTACGCTCCATAATCGAAGTATACTTTGCAAGGGGAAAAATTGAACTCCTACAACTATGCTAGACAATAGTAGAGTCCGTAGCATACTCACAACATCGCTTGCAAACAAGAGCGACCCCAAGTATCCACAAGTACATCACTCAGGAAGCTTGGGGACGAAAGCAGCTTAAGGCGAGCATTTACGTGCATGTATTAACATCATACACTGTGACAAGAGCAATCCATTCTACCACAGTCTTGTCATGCTATGTCCATAAGACAAACTTGTTTGACTTGTCCTGCAGCAATCCGCTGGGTGTGTCTTATAACAAAGACTTTATAAGTTATTATATTCAAACAAACAGACTAAGTGGCTCATAATATCTCTGTAGTATCATTCCTTAACGTAGCAATAGTAGCTAAAGAAATAGAGCACACTAAGAAACTGATACAGAAGGTCAGCAAATAAATACATATTAAAAAAATGGCACCTGCTCATGTATGTACAGCATCATGTTTTTTATTTTTTTATTGCCGCCAAACATATCATACAAAAAGTACACAGACTGAATATGATAGCGCAGCTACAGCACACACAATAAAACAATATAATCCCACCTTTAATTGATAAAGCTTCTGGGATAAAAGACTTCCAAACGACATTTTAAAATGAGAGGGTTGAATTGATCACTGTAATGTGATTATCAATGCCAAAGTAGATATTCATCAAAGCTACTGTAAAGAAAAATAGTGCATATAACTCAATCAAATTTTAAACAATGAAACTGCACAGCACCAAGTCACGAGACGCATTTCTAGAATTTTAGAGTAACTAGGTATGTTTGTAAGACTTTGTACAAGGTATTCACAAATCTGGTTATTTTAATAATCCTACATAGCAACCACTGGCACATTTGAAGGGCAGTAGACCAGTTCTAGGTGTGATAGACATGGGGCAATAACTCTGTAGCTTAAGCTATAAAGCAAAACCTGTAGCAATCATTTTCCAATCTTCATTTTCAACAGAGCTTAAAAGGAAATCAAAAGAAGTTTAGCGTCAACTTGAGCCAAAACTAGGCAAGCAAAATATACTTGTCGATTAAAGTACTTGTGATCATCAAATGGAGTCAAGAACATGTAAATGACTACTAGCTCAGCTGATTAGTAGCCATATAATTGAATACATCAACTTCACATTTGCACAGGCACAGAAACACTAAAAGAATATATTTGTTGGATTCCTGGATACATTAGCCATTAATATGGAGTTAAACGATCACTAGCGCACAGACTATATAAAATTCAGCTGCTTATGGATTTTTTTTGCAGCCTGGTCCACTGAATGAGTAACACTAAAACTATGCCAATAAACATTCAATACAAAGAACAACAAAAGTGCGCCATGAATTGTTAAAAAAAATAAATAAATAAATAAATGATGGGAGTTGAAGCACTTAAACATTATCAAAGCTGCTCATGATCTCAAAACACATAAAAATTATCTAAGTCTGAAAATATATTTTGCACATTAAATTTCGATACCATACTAATCGGTTGATTCTTTCAGAGGTGTTAAGCGTCAATATCAAAAAGCTTGTGACAACCAAATCAGCAATACAACTAAAAGGTAATGCGTAAGTCCTCCAGTTTAACTCACAATACGTATATAATATAGATATAAACAATCATGCGAACCTCTGGTGATGTTGATTGTGATTTCCTTGAGAGTGCGAGCTCATGAATACAGTCCGATAAGGAAACGTGGGTCAAACCCGTGTCTAAGTTTTGCTACAGCAAGGAATTCGCGGAAAAATGTTCCGATAATACTCGAACGGGAGTTTCCGGGAATTGCCGATCATACGATGGTCAAGAAGCCGTGTTTCTCTTTTACCCTAACCGATGAGGTAGCTCGGTAAAAGACATGGCTCTTTAAGGATTTACCTGATCAGAAGCTGCTGGATTATGGACCCATTGGTATTACGCTCAGGCATTTTATTTCCTCGAGCATTTTGACATCACCTTGACTGCAGCGACGAGATGGCACTATTGCCAATGTTGGGTCTCACGCCTTGCGAGTCTCCAAAGTTACCATATCCTCGACTGTCGAAGAGCAGGCATTTTCCTATTGAAAAAAAAAACTAGTCTCTCATGCAGACTCGCCTCATCAAATATTTTGCTTAAAACGAAGCATTCCATTGCATGGAACGATGAAATGCCGGCGGTCGTTTCAAAGGCAATAATCATGGATATAGTGACCTCATAAAGGTGATTTATTTCAAATGGATCTGCCTCTAAAAATCATCTCATTGCACTGCACAAGGTGTTTTTTTAGCTACAAAAAAACAAAAGGACAGCGCTGATTACTTGAAATCGGCGCAAATGCTGAGATCCACGGACTGGTGTGGTAATTTTCGGAAACGGGAATTGCCGTTGCCCTTTGTAACTTCATACCGAAGTGCCCAATCGGCAAATGTTGACGTGACCTTCATCCTGTGCGCCCCTGCTTCGTCACATGATTACTAACGTATGATCAGTTGTAGTTCTTGGGTCCCTCTATCCGGATTTGACTTTTATTTTACTCGCGAGTGGCCATTGCCATAAATAAACGATATTCGAATCACGTAAGTTTTCATGAAAGTCTTTCATACGTTGTACGCGAGAAAAGAGATTGCGTCAGTTGACAAAGCGTATGTAAATAGGATAGCGTTATGAATAATTTTGTATATTGTAACTAGCACAAACTGCTCTTGTGTACCATATCATATAAATGTATATGTATACATAAATATATTCAAATGTCTAGCCTGACGTACTTCGCGTCACGGCCTATCAGATTTTTGGTTTAAGTGTTAAAGTCATAAGCTTTAAGTTACTGCTAGGGTTTTGGATTTTCCTTGTTGGTATTTTTCTTTATTAGTTAAATAAATGTAATACATCAGGCTTTCTTTAATATCATTAATATGGAATAAAATAGTTGTATTTTATTATTTATTTGTTTACTCATGTGTATAATACAGCAGATCGATGCCAGTCTAGTTGGAAATTAAGACTATTCCTATTTAATATTCACAGACAAAATGCAACAAGGGATGTCAATCTAGTTAAGATGTCTTCGACAATTCGAAAGGTAAGGTCTACATTAATTTTTAGCCATTCAATCAGTTCTTCTTGGGGCTTTTTCTGGAAGTATTTGAACATAAGATTCAATTTTTTTGCGCATTATTTTGTAAATCTGTAAAGATAGTCAGATTCTGCTGCTTGCTTTTGCATCTCCTAATGGCAGTTTTGATTGTGTTCAAGGTAGTCATAACAATGTTTGTGGCAATTCCATAGCCCTTATATATCATCATTAGTTCCTGGTTCATTTCTCAATTTTTTTTTTCAGATCACATGGTTTTCTTTTTAATTTATAAAGGCTGCAAGGCAATCCATGCTTGATTACCTTTAGTTTGACAACTTTTTCAATCAAAGCACATTTAAATATGATTATGTGCTATGCTGTTGCGATATGTGGGTTTTGTGGTTGTAGGTGGCATATGAACAAGATGATGTATTTGTGCATACAGCTGTACCAGCATCAACATTTTATGACAATATTATTCGTGGGAAACTGCGAATTATAGAAGAGGTCTGGATGTTAGCTGTTTTCAGTGTAAATGCATTCCACTTTTGTATTATTATATATGAATCACCTTGACCCTTTCGGACTGAAAAGAAAACTGTTGCATAGATATTTTTTTATTCTCCTGATATGTTTTTTGTAAAGTTAAGGTTGAGTAACATCTTCTTGATGCTATGGAGAACTTAAAGCTTTGATTAGATTGTGCTATCTTCATTTTTTTGCCCATGCTACAAGTGGGCTAGAATTCTTAAAAAGAATTCAGACATAAAAAACGTGATCCTCTGCTTAAAGCTCAATCCCCTGCTTATTTCATTCAATCCTTTTTTCTTAAATCTTTGCTTACTTTCTAAGCCTTAGATATTCCTTCACCCATGTTGTTATGAACTTCCAATCAAGTCGTAAGAAAAAATGGCCGGCACCAGCCCTGCATTGCAAGTAAGCGTGAAATAATTTTTGTAAGGATAGCCTAATTTTGATTTTTATTGCAGGGTGATGGGACTTTTGTAGACTGGCATCCTGTGAGTGACCTAGTATCAGATGTAGACTTTGAAGTGCACCCATTTCAATCGGGAGACTATGAGTATGGTGTGGTGACAACCCAGCAGCCCTGCACAGGTTTGGTTGCGTCTCTAATTCTTATGACTTGTTTAGCAAAGCTTTATTCATCAAGGTGAATTAAGCATGTATGTAAGTGTGAGTAGATTGCATAAGAAAAGACGTACCGATCTGTAGTTTGCGCAGGATCAGGGTAAGTGACAAATGAAGCTAGTGAACAAGTGAATGCAGCCTTGATAAATGTGAGCATTTCCCAAACAGCTTCAATTTCAGAGTGGCTGGCTCTCCTTGTGTAGCATAGAAAATAAATTCAGTATGTCTTTAACGCAAGTAATTCATGAACAGCTTATTCAGCATAGTACTTATTTTCTCTAAACAGGCTTCATCCTAAGTAATTAGGTATTACTAATTTGTAATTGAGTAAATTTATCATGGCAAATTTGTAAGACTGTTAATGTCTGGCAAACATGGCATTGACATGAAATTGCATAAGAATGCCAAATGATATTGGAATTTTTTGCTTGGTAGCTTTTGCAACTCTGCATCTAAGAATGTTTAAAAACAAAAATTAATATTGTTTTTTGATAAGATAGATATCTGTAATTTCGTATCTTCCTATATCTTCCTATAAGGTTTCGAGTTACCATTGTTCTAATGAAGCTTGTAAGATCATGCAGATTTCCCAGATCTGTTGAACCCTAAGTTGTATGGAGCTGTGAATTGGCCGTCAAAATTTTTTCAGGGACGTTTTGTTCTGGGTGTATGAATAAGGTATGGGTGAGGATTAACCATGAAATTGCTATGGATCTACAGATGATTTAAAGACTGTGGATATGGAGGTTAATTATTCTTGCTATATTGCACCATTATTGCATTCAGCTTATGTTGCACATTATACGTATTAGGTAATTTGGAAACATCTGAGGGATGCTTTTTCTCTATGAAATTTAAACATCAGGTCTGGTGTTATCTTGTGCTTTGCAGCTTCTGTGCAAAAGGCTCTCGTTCAGCCAAGTGAAAGAAAGGAGGCAGGAGATGGATACTGTATTCGCTTTAACGTTCACTTCCTTCATTCTATTCGCCGATCAGATCCTCGTTTGGCATGGTCATATGCGGTCTTTATCCTGAAGGATGGTACCACCCAGCCGGCTCTTCACTTTCACAGAGGTGGCATAAAGACGATGGTGTCAACATTGCAGCGATACATTTGGCTGACTAGGTATGAGCTGCCCAGACATGGCAAGGAGTTTTTAGCTATTAACTAGGTATAACACAAAGTTGCACTCTGAATCGATAATCTCTATCTTCCGAAAATGTGAGATATGTGTGATTTGCAACTGTGTAATATAATAGTGGCACAAAATGGAAGGCTTCTCTTCCCTCCGTCAATTTAATTTATTCCGAGTTTCAGGTATTTATTTTGAAAATATATATTACATAAGCGCGGAGGCTGCGTTTGTTTTCTTCGCTTTGCTTACATGGGTCACGCAAAAGTAATCTTCCGTCGGCATGTTGCAGCTTCAGCACTTCTTCTTTTTTTACATGAAACCAAGCTTATATGTGATTTCATTGATTATGCTTCTTAACACATTTGTCTTGGGACCTATCGTAACCTAGGAGGGTGTAGTACGTCCTCTTGTACTGAAATGCTTTTTGCGAAGTGTTTCTTGTTTTATCAGGATTTTTTTTTTCCTCTGTAGATCCCCAACTAACCTGCGATTGTTTGTGGTTCAGGAGAAAGACAACGTGTTAGACAGCTCTTTTAACCAGTTGGAGCTGTTTGCCGAGTCACCTGGAGATACCATCTCAGTGAGGCTGCTTAGCTAGTGTGCTCTTACGTCGTACCGATTGCATGCCTGCATACTCGCCAGGGATATGCGTTAGCTTGCTCTGCGTGGGGCTGTTTGTTTTTTTGTATCGCTTGCAACTAAAACCGGTCAGAAAATGTTGCAGCTCTTGCTCTCGACCTTGGGACTGGGAGGAGAAGTTTTCTTTCGCTCAGAGCTCGTAGGGTATAATTACGCTCCGCATGCGTTTTTCAAACGATAACTGAAAGTTGTTTCACAGGCTCTTTAGAAACGCTTCGATATGTCCTTCTGTTATAAGCGTAGATGCCAATGCGAATTAAACTTGCTTCGATAACGGGGTACCAGCTTTTCGCGTCCACCCTATCGCACGGCGGCAACCAGCGACGTGCGCTTGCTTCGCTTCAATGTTTTATCAAGCTTTCTGGACGGACGGACAAAATTATGGCTGACGGAGCTTCTTCCCTATATACAGTTGAACACGCCATCTGCCTGTTTTGTTGCAGAAATTCCTGAACAACACTTACTACGGCACTTTGAGTGGTTTCTCCAAAGTGACGCAGTACGTATTGGGAAGCATGGGGCAGCATAAGTTAGAAGAACGTCGTCCTGCTAAATACACGAAGATCGACGACAATGTGCGCGCGGTCGACCAGGACTACGAAATTCTGACGCCCGATGACGTAAGTAACGTTTAACTTTTGTTGTTGTTGTTATTGTCCTTGGCTTTGTTTTGTTTGTCGTGAGTTCTCACTGGCGTCCTGTAAATAAGCTTCGCCACGAGTATGGCACTTATATGCATACTTACATATGGATATATGTATATACTTATTTATCTGTGTATATATATATATGTATATATATATGTATATATATATATATATATATATATATATATATATATATATGTATACATATATGTATATCGATTTGCCACCATTATCAAAATAAATCTCAAGATTTTCGCAACCTTTCGACAATCGCATCCTGTGACACAACTGTGTCCTTCTCTGACTTTAAAATCATGGGGACGGATACCTGTCATCGATTTTTGAAAATCAAAGAAAGCCTTTATATAAGGAGAGATTGCCCTAAACTTAACATGCAGGGCCAATCTTTCCCTTTGAGATTATTTGCTTGATTTCGATGTTTTTTCTTTTGTTGCTATCTTGGTTTGATATTTGTAGCATTTCACATGTATGGAACTTCTGTCTGTGTCTGCGTCTTTTATTTAATAAGGCTTCGACGCGATCATAGTATTATAGCTTAGGCTGCCTCGTGATGGTGTACTTGCATGTTGCTGAGACATTATTACTTGTTAAGCGAGGTTGTACAACGGTTACTTATCT
>QQSS02217615.1:0-22931 GCA_003687565.2 Craspedacusta sowerbii
GACACCTGCGCAGAGTTGTGAAGCAGGCGTGAAGATCGAAATCGATCGGCAATTGATGAGTAGCCAGGTGTTGACCAGTTGAGCTCGACGGTTGCTTGTGTTCCTAGATGCGTTGGTGCAGATGGCGGGTTGTCATGCCGATATAGCCAGCGTCGCTGGCTACATTGAAATTTGTAAACAACGCATGGTTGATTCACAATCTTTGGTATTGCTTCCCTTCGGTCTAAAACTTTCGCCAATTTTTCTGCTCGTAAATATTGGCTGAATTGGTACCCATACTTTACATGCCAGATCATTTAGACGGTGCTTTCGGTTGCGCGCACTCTTTTCATCCTTATAACGGATAACGAGTCGTACGATCTCATTTGCGAAACTGTCATCCAAGTTGCGTTCGCGGGTAATGCAGTTTTAAACAAAGTCAAATACAATCCGGTCAAATAAAGCTGACGGGTAGGCCAACTTTAGAAATGTTGCAAGAAGATGTTCGACTTCTTCGTTAAAGGTGGACCAATCGCTACTCAAACGATACGCTCTGTGCAGCTTTGACTTGATTAAGCATTTCGTGTACCGAATGTCCGTATGACTCTGGAAGTGCAGTAGGAGACCGGTGTCCCTTGGCTTATGAAAAACAGATGTCGATACTATCCGCTTTGTCGTGTCGTTATCCGCGCGCCACACAATGAGATACCATTGTTCTTTTCCACGTCTGCTGTGAAGGACAGTGATAAATGAAGACTGTTAAGCTCACTAAGGACATCCTTGGCCGCAATTTCGCTAGGCATTATTGTTAAAGTGTCATCAACAAAACGTTTGTAAAATTCGGGAAGTTTGCCATCGTTGCGTAGCTTCTCCTCCAAGTGGCACATGATTATGTTTGCCATCAGTGGCCCAAGCGGTGATCCCATGCTAACTCCATCCCGCTGCTTGTTTTTGTTTTTCGTTTTTTTTTTTGTATTCTTGTTCGTTTAGTCTGAAGATGGTCCAAGAAAGAACCGAAACGTCACAAAAATTAATAGCTTTATTCCAAGTTTTGGTCTGAGTGATAATAAGGCAGTGTTAAATTGCATTAAATTTTGTAGCTCGATGGAAGAGGAAGGCATAAGTATGCAATTAAGCTCAATCATAACTCAATCAAGCAATGCCTCATGATTTAATTGTGGCTTAAACCTTAAGCCCTGAACACTGAGGAGAAAATACAGTAATTCATGCCTTTCAAAGTTCATACAGTGCGATTGTATGGGACCCTTATACATACATGTGACGATTATTATCAACGTACTTGAATAATGAAGACTGTGAGGCTAGCACTTAGTTTTCATGATGCTGCTCAGATATTTCTATGAGAAATGCTTTCATATGACAAAGGCCACGTGAGATAATCATCTTCAGCACTCCACAATGTTATCTCTAGTGTAGTTGTTCACTTGCTTCATATTCACTGGTCAGCCTCATCATAGAGCCTGCGCTTGTGAAGTGCATTGCATTGTATTGTAGGCTCCCACTAATCTTTCATGTGTCTAAGCCCTTCTGCAGCTTCTTTAGCGGGTTGATGAATGTCCATAGGTTTGGATAGGTCACTCCGAATACCACTTTCAGGTTTATGACAAGCCTCTGTGACATTGTTAGTACGATCGCTGCCATCCAGTGTGCTTTGATAGACTGTCCACACTGGATAAGGGAAAGCTGGCAAAGCGTGTGTGCCATTATTTCTCAACCGCCCTACGCACGTATTAATAAACCAAAACAAAATTGGCTTCAGCTGAGGTGGTAGCTGCTATTCCAGTACAGATTGGGCGAAAATAACATCCTGTTCTGGCACAAAGGCAACAGAAAATATGACTTTTGCCTGTAGTGCAGACTCTGCATTTCTTCCGTACTTCCTAAACAGCTGGACTTCTGCCAGATGCTTCTTCAGGTTTTGCACCAAGTAAAACATGCATCCCCTGATTTGTGCCTCTGGAAATTTGTTTCGAAGTGCCGTGTCGATCGCTGATTCAAGGACTACGGGTTGAAATGTGGTCAAGCAGCACGCACCATTTCAAAGAGATTATTGTGAGTCTCCGCTGTTGTTGGGCAGCAAACAGAGCATTACTGGGAAATCAAATTTACCACCACGCCTGACCAAAATTACGAAGACTTGGCTAAACAGAGGCGGAGCCACGCATAATGTTCCATCCACGAAAATTTCTTGCATCTGATGGATCCACATTTCGTGATATGCTCGGCCAAAGATAGTATTCTGCTCTCATCCTCAACCCCAGAGCCAGCCAACAAAAATCCCTCTCCCATTTGCAACCGTGATGTTTATTTTCGCACTGCCAATAAACGAAGCTGTCGTCAGAGCTTTCTTTCTCTTTAACATAGAGGTATCCATTGTTGGCGTACTTGTTATTACCACGTTGTTTACATCTTGATAGTGACGAGGTCCTAGGTCTAGCGAGGGTGCCTACAACTAGCGCTATATGGCGAAGGATCGGAGCTCTTGCTTTTTATAATTGTCATTGCAAATTGCTAGTGACGTGTTGAGAAACAAGTCGATCTGGCCCACTTACGGTTCGTACCAATATGGGTAATAATCTTGGTTCCAATTTGAATTAAAAGCCATGAAACATAAGTTTTTTGAAATTAAAGCTCGCAATATACGACAACCATTGAGCAATAGTATTGCTCACTCACGTAAATTCCAATTATTATCGCACTTGCAGCAAACGGATTAACTTGATACTGGAGTATCAGATTTGAACTAGCAAATCCTTCGAGATTCCTCCTTAATTTTGACCTAACCAATAGGCTGTTATGCAACTTGCTGTTGCTGGCCGTGTATGATTGCACTTATTGAATGTCTAGTGGGCGAACAACTTGCATGCGAGTTAATGCATTTTTGCACGCTATATTAAATTTAAAATGCACACTAAACCTTTCTAACGAATTTCTCAAGATTACGTTTGCGTAAACATTTGGTTACGCTTTAATAGTCAAACTAAACAGAAAGCGACTTTAAAAGTTTCCTTGTTTGATTTTCAGCGATAAAGAATAATAAACTAGAGGCAAATTATAACGTCTTGGGGCAAGTATGGCTTTAAAAGCTCTTGCCCTTATCGAGGAAGTAATATTATCTAACTATTATTCAACACTGCAAAGCATAGGAAGAAAATAGAGATGAATATAGTCTGGGAGATGTGCAGGTGTTATGAATACTGGTTGGTGCCATTTGTAGTGATATTGGAAATTGGGATTTCAAACACCTATGCAAGGTTGTGGAACACTAATGATTTCGGGTTTTTTTAAGTGTTGTGTTAAAATAGAAATTGGATGGAGTGGCATGTACAAACGAAAATGGGAATGTAGTAAATGCGTGGGGCTTTTATCCTGACTGTTATTATTCTTGGCGTTAATGTTTGCATTTTGCGCATAAAATAATCTTATCCCATTTTGTAATGCTTTGCTTTATCTTTGGTGATACAAGAACCAATCCAAGAAAGCTATGTAATCTGTGTTGACTACTATTTCTTAATTGATTATAGTGTAAGTAAACTTTTTCAACTTTTCAGGAGCATTGTGTCGCTCAAAGGCTATTTGAAAATGAATTATCACCTGCGTAATGCATGCCAATTTTAGCTAAAAGTACAAGGAGACAATGCCTCAGCTCCTCATCTCCGGCCTCTTGTCTCGCTTTTCTTTTTAAGGAAGAGGAACTGTGTTATGCAGAGACTAATAAATATGGAAATAAATTTTCAGCACCAGCTATTTTGACGCTGCTATACTAGTGTAAGCACTCCCTCTTCATACCCCCTTAAACGGCGAAGTACCAGATCATGCCCCCAGGTGGACTCTGCTTGCTGAAACAGCATGCTGCAGTCCCAAAGCCAATGCCACGCCTCCAGGTTTGCTTTTAATCGTAAGAACAGGTATTGATTGCATGGGCCAATGTGTTCAATTAATGCAGCAAAGCAGCAAAATCTCTAGCAAATTGATATTTACTAAGAATATAGCGATTAAGGATCTTACTCCCACTATTCAAAATTTTAAACGAAATATAAAACTCAGACGTAGATTACAGTGGCACGTAACGTTTCCGGCATTTCATACGTAACCATTGAAGTTTTGGAGAGACTTCAAATCAGTAAACAGCTGTCGCCTTAAATGCTGAGATACTTGCATGCTCTGCATGCGTGCATACTGCTTTTGACCTTTGCCATTAGAAGAGGCTCAACAACACACCATGTACAAACACTCTCGGAATGAATATTCCTTCTCTGTGCCCTTCTTCATCTTTTTTTTTTTTACTGTACTCGTACTACCAGATGAGAAGATAAGCCAAGATAACATGACGGCAAACAAACAAAAAAGGAAAAACGGCTAATTTAAGACGGCTAACGGCTAATTTCTTTTACAAGGGGTAGCAGGTTGGACGTAGGATAACGAGCACACAACAGAGTGATTCGATGTTTTGCGCCTACCAATAATATTTCATGAGAGTCATGGCAAGTCAAAAGATCAGCTTGTGCTTCTACAATATGCAAATAACTTGTACCTTAGCAAACCGAAATTCTGCCAATTATTACTCGATTTACTACGCCCTTGCCCAAACTAGTCTAGCTTCTGTGCTGCCTCGATTTGCGTCGTACTTCTCCTAATTCTCCTGCCTACCCTTAGCTCTAGTTACTGATAGCCTTCAACTTCCTAATAAGCTGTGCAACGTCTGACCTACATGAGTTTACCTCATTTTCCAGAGGGTTGACAAAACGTCCACCAGCCTCTAGGCGACTGCATGTGAGCAATCACAAATTTTCAATCTTTTTAGTGCATGTGAATGATGCCGTTAAAGAAGCAAAGCTCTTACTCAAAGATTTTCGGTTTCAGGACAGTTAAAGTTTGGGTGCCGTACGCGAGACATTGCTCTTGCCTAACACGAACACCTGGGAACCAGTCAACAACGCCAACGTAGTCGATGGGCGTTGGGCTATAATGCCTTTATGCAGCGAGTATTAGACTACATTTTAAAATCAAGGATCCAAAACAAGGCTGTCCGCCTATTGCATAGCGGCCACATGCCGATCGGTCGAACTACTGTATCCACGCCGCGAGTTGATCACTACAATTGCTGCCAAGTTTCGGTTGGTATATTGTTTGAGTTCCTATGGAATATTCCACACCTCGTGATCCATGTAATATACTGCGTATGAAACGTAATAGTGAGCTTTCGTTTGCTTGTGCTTCAGTCAAAATATTCTGAATAACCGCACGAGAAAAGAAGAGGTTGCTTGGCAGTCGCGACTGGTGTTCGGAGTCTCACATTCTGCAAACCTATTCATGACAGCTTCTCGATATACTTTACAAGCTCTACATGTGTTTGCTGAGGGTTATGCTGACTTGTACGTAACATAAAGTTTGTGCTTTATTTTCCAAAACAATTCGTGTATTAGGTTCGTTCTTGGTCTTGAAACGATGTTGTCCATAAAATTTTCCAATCAAGTAATTTCCTTCCACTATTTCATTTCAGTAGTTCGTGCCGAAAGTTTTCGATTGGCAGATTTTGTTGCTTTGCAGTTTAGCAGAAGTTTTCTTAATTATATGAGCCCTTGAAAACCAGCTTGGTCTTGTTCTTTTCAACAAAAACATGTTGTCTTGGTTAAGGCAAAAGTATCTTTATTACAAGGACGGTCACAATATTTAAGTAGTAGGTTTCAGTGACTCGTATTATGCACTAGTTGCGTTCGCTGTTAAGCATTACCGCTTGCACCTTAAGCCCTAACAATGAGCTTTGGTGCTCCACGTCAGAATATGTATTCGGGGATGCCATCTGATGGAAATAACATTGTTGGTTTTTGTGTTTGTGTTGTTGGGAACTAATTGTGCCTTGTAAGGTCAATATCACCCGTTTACCCTGTTGCTACTGAAATTTCATCTTTTACCAAAGGATAACAGTGCTTGTCTTTTGTCCGCTGACTTCATTTTCTCAAAACCTTGCCCGCAACTTTCTCGTCTGGCTCATAAAGTTCTGGTTTTCTATTTTGATGCAGGCAAAATCACCTTCAAAACCAGCAGGTCCACCATTGTTTTGATCTCGATGGCTGTTCCGTCTAGAAGTTTGATCTCATCGACACGGTCCGCTATCTTGCGTGTCAACTGCATTTGCTCGTCCAGCTTGGCATGGGCTCGGGAAAACTGGTCCCTGCCTCGTCCAGGTATTATCTCGATGTAGTGGACTTCATGATCGACCGTGGACCCTTGCAAGTCTTCGCCTTGCCAGCGTCTTAGCGTTAAATTGGACGCCATTCATCGGACGCCAGGAGACGTTGAAGCGGTTATTGTCTCATTTGCAAAATGAGTCGGTCGAAAGCCTTAAATGTTCTTTTTCTACGGCCTGGAAATGTAGGTTTACCTTTCTGGTCTTGTTTATCCGTATTTTGAAATTATGAACGCTAATTCTAAGGACAGAATTTGTCTGACATTCACAGATTGATTGAAAATTGATGTCGATGAATTTTAATCTCGTTAGTTTGGGTAGTTTTGCCGCTTCAAAGGATGGAATGCTGTTATGAATAGAAAACGTTTTTACAGGTTAAAGTTGGTAAAGGTATTGTTTACTTTGATTCGTTGTAATGTTTGGGTTTTAGATGCTACCGTACCGACTAACCAAAGATAGTTGTTGCTATTTGGCATTGTGATAATGATATTGCCTGTCGTGTTATTCATTTGTTCAGGATTCCAAGCAATCAATAGTGAGTGTGTGCAGGGCTTTGATTGCTCGTGGCTATTCCAGCAAGGGATCAACTACTGACCTTGTGAGTATTGTTTTCGGCAGTCCATATGTAACTTGGTTTGTGTAGTGTGACGTGGGCTGATCTGAAATTCACTTGGATTCAATTTGTGAATAGGGTTATATGCTCTGATTATGTTTCCTATTCATTTTTGCACAATGAGTTAAAGTGATTGCATTTATTTATATCTTGTAGAAAGAGCGTTTGGCGCAAATCATACCTGAAAAACGACGAGAAGTAGCAGAATTCAGAAAGGAACATGCTAACACTAAAATTGGTGATGTTACTGTGGGAATGGTAAGAGCTCACGTTAATTGCAGTGATTATTTTTAGTTTCGTTGGGATATATTATGAAATAATATAAGAATCATAGACTGCTTTTCTACCTTTATCATTTTGTTAATTTGCGTCTCTTTACTTGATAAATCTAATGTGCTTGTATCTCTGTATTTTGGACGGTTACATTAAATTCATAAAGATTCTGTTGCTTGTTAACCTCCTGCTGTATGCAGTTTAAGCACTTGTTAATGGTTCCATTTAGCCAGATTGAATGAATCTTATTTCCAGGCTTATGGTGGAATGCGTGGTATAAAGGGCCTTGTGACTGAAACATCTGTATTAGATCCAGAAGAGGTATAAGAGACAATTTTAATCAGTGGGTAAAGCACAGTTTTTTGTGTTGATGTGTTTAACTACTAGATCATTTAATAAATAATTTATATTTCTTTCAGAAGAGGTGAAGCTTTGTTTTGGTAGATCTATTTATACAATAAAACTATGAAGGCCATCCCAAAGTTTTCAGCCAACTGATTTTCATGCTTTTCATTCTGTTTAGGGTATTCGATTTAGAGGGTACAGCATTCCTGAATGTCAGAAGGTATAATATGAGATTCTTTTAAATTGGGCTAGTGTAAGCATTTAAGATGGTAATAAGATGGCTGGAATTTCCTGCCAGGCTTGAAGATAGTAAATAATGTATTTATTATGCTACTATGGATTTCATAGCTTTCAATTTCGGCTGCATAGAATAGCTAGTGGTTTTTGGGTCTGAGGAATCATCTCTCATTAACTTTGTAACATTTGCCAAAGGTAATTTAAAAGATGTTACATGCTAGCACGTCAACAAAGATGTTACATTCTAGCACATCAACATTACAGCACCCAAAGTTTTGGTTGGTAAGCAGTATCAAATTAACTCGGGATCCTGGGGCTTTTTGATGTTTTAGTTGCTGCCCCATGCTAATAACGGAACTGAGCCACTACCCGAGGGTATATTCTGGCTGCTTCTGACTGGCGAAATCCCTAGCAAAGCTCAGGTACAAGGATTTTGATTTCGGTACTTGTTTTTTTTTTTGAGCTTTCTGGGTTTAAAATTCATTAAAACTATTTTAGTGGCTGGTAGTAACTTACTATTTCGTGTTAAGTTTAAGAAGATTTGGCATATGGTTCGTACTGTGTTGGCTAAATTAAAGCTTTTTTAACTCTTGTTCAGCTAGGACTCTGATGCAGATATGCATGTTTTCGTGTCAAACTGCAGCTTGTGTAGTTTATTGTAAATGCCTGATGCAAGCTTTAGAATTTCAGTGAAATTGCAGGTTGATGCTGTATCTAAAGAGTGGGCAAAGCGTGCAGAGTTGCCCCAGCACGTTGTGATGATGCTGAACAACTTCCCGGAAGATCTTCATCCAATGTCCCAGTTTTGTGCTGCCATTGCCGCTCTGAACAAAGATAGCAAGTTTGCCAAGGCATATAGTGACAATGTGCAGAAGACCTTGTATTGGGAGGTAGAGATCGTAATATTATTGCGCAGAATTTTAGTACATGTAGTTTTATTTTTCATTTTCGTTCTGGCGACGGCTTGCTATGACAGTTTTCTTGGCTATTTTATTCTAGATGACTTGACAAGATTTTTGATTTTTCATAGTTTTAGTCTTTCTTGCATAGCATGTTTATGAAGATTCCATGGATCTATTGGGAAAGCTTCCAGTAGTTGCTGCAGTCATATACCGCAACTTGTATCGAGACGGCAAGGTGGCCCCGATAAACCCTGCAAACGACTGGGGTGCCAATCTGGCGCATATGCTGGGCTACACAAATCCAGAGTTCACGGAGCTAATGCGTCTTTATTTGGTGCTTCATTCCGACCATGAAGGTGGTAATGTTAGTGCACATGCGTGCCATTTAGTAGGGAGTGCACTGTCAGACCCGTATCTGTCATTGTCCGCAGCTATGGCAGGTTTGGCTGGGCCCTTGCACGGGCTAGCCAACCAGGTATAGTGAGTTTCAATTATAATCTCACCAGCTTAGATCTATGTTAACGTTTACATGTGGATTCCGCTAGCCAAGCCTGAGCTTCCTGAAAAGTAATTGCGTCGACTAAATACGATGTTTTTTTGCTATTGGTTAAAGTTGTTTAAGTCTTGGTGGGTTACTAACGTTTTTTTTTCTTAATCAATCGCAGGAGGTGCTTGTCTGGATTAAAAAACTCGTCGAAGAGGTTGGAACCGACATCAGCAAGGAAAATCTGCAAACTTACATCAGGAACACCTTAAAAACGTCGGTATGTGATGCATTTTATTCATTTCGTTGCTGTTTGAGGATATTTGTGATTGCGGATAAACTCTGCTTTAGTCTTTTGCCGTATTATGCTTGTGTTTTTGAAGTTCTCCCTATCTGCATATCATTTTAATTTCCTTGCATCCGTGCATAATTTTGTAGGTTGTGCCTGGTTATGGCCATGCCGTGCTGCGTAAAACTGATCCCCGCTACACATGCCAACGCGAGTTCGCCCTGAAGCATCTGCCCAAGGATCCTCTTTTTGATATCGTTAGTAAGCTGTACGAGATCGTCCCTGCTGAGCTGATGGCCCTCGGCAAAGTCGCTAATCCGTGGCCAAACGTCGATGCCCACTCAGGTGTGCTGCTTCAGGTAAGGTGCTCTTTCGTCTTGCTTTGGTGTAGTGGCCCCTGTTTTTCTTGCTGCAGTTGAGTGATCCTAAGGTGGTCTGTCTGTGAACTCAGTTTGAGGCCGGGTTTCTCTCTTTTGTTCTGTTACTTGTTTAAGCGTGTTCTTGAAGTGCTGTTACCGCCTTTCCTGCTTCGCCTGCTATTTATGGTAATTTTCTGATTACAGTATTACGGCATGACCGAAATGAACTATTATACGGTATTGTTTGGAGTCTCGCGTGCTATGGGGTGCCTGTCTTCGTTGTTGTGGGATCGTGTATTTGGCCTGCCCATCGAAAGACCAAAGAGCATGAGTACCGAAGGTCTCAAGAAGCTTGTCACCAAGTCCTAAACTACGGCAAATGAATTCTTCGACGCTAGCTGAAAATTGTATGTTTTACGTAGAAGTAGCGTATATCATGTTTCCCAAAAGTTTTTTCGTTGTGGTTTTCATAAAACTCAGTTGTTTAGAGTTTCTTGATGATATGGAGGCTGATTTGATTTCCTAAAAACTACCTTTCTGTTGTAATTGTTACAGTTTTCAATTCTTGATTTTTCTTTCTCCAAGGAGGAGAGTTTTTTTTTGACAGGAACGCAACGAGCAGCATCGCGCGTTTGTCTTGCACGTGTAGCGATAGCATGTTGACGCGCGCTTGCTGTTGGATTTGATGACACCATGCACTGGTGGTCAGATCACTGAATAAGGATTTTTGTAGGCCTTTGGCTTTTTTATTGCCTTACCCAGACAATTATTGTTAGTTGAGGAAATTATTTCGAGCTGACTTATCTGTTTTCATTTTGCTCCGGAGCCTTGTCAGGTTTAGGATTCGTTTTTCATATCTTCCTAACAAAGATGAAGTGATCAGCATTCCTAATCCTGACAAGAAACTTTAATGCTGCCAACAGCAATACATGATCCGTTACTTAGTACAACGAGTTCGATTTCGTATTAGACACCGTAATCTGCAAGAGGAGGGAGGTTTTAAAATAAATATACAGTATAAGTGCTGAGTAAGGCACGTCAGGCCATACGGAATGCCAACCCTTAAATTTAAAAGATTGCCGCATTGAAGTACTAAAATGCTGGAACATTTTAAGTATAGCATCGCTTTCATCTTGAACTCCTGCAGCTGTCCACATGGTTTGTTTAGCGAATTTTTTGCGCGTAAACGAATTTCGTACTATTAACTCAATCACAAGTCGCATCTCCGTGACGTAGCGCAACATGCCAAACCCATTTGGATTTTCTGATGAATGCAATAAGCAAGGAAGAAGCTGTCAAGATCTAGACCTGTTATGACCCTGTGTCTTATTCAGTAGTATCACAGCTTTGGCTGAACCTAAAGAGCACAGTGTGACGTGTTAATATAGTGCATGAAGCATTATTATAAAGCACCCTTACTATTGAGCACTCCTGTTAAGTGTTTGAGTCTGACGAAGTGATATGGAGAAAGTAAATTTTGGCTACTCGTTGAAGAAGATAGCGGTACAGAGCGAAGACGAGTTTTTACGACCAATGTGCTTTAAAGGCTTCTTTGACAACGCCAATGAAACACCGAAATTACTTCGGATTTAAATCCAAGAAAGCACCACCTGAAAATAAAACCGTGGAAGGATTTGAAGATGACATGGTAAATCTGGTGAAATACGCAAGCAACCCAAGATGACGCTCAATCAACCCTACAAAATCCTAAGTTGGTAAAACTAGCAAAAAAACTATTGGAAAATATTTGATGATAGTGTGCAAAAAAGTAGTAAGGCACATCGATGGAGCAACTCAAACATTGAAAAGAGAGAAGACATGAATTTCACATCGCTTGGCATCGTCGGGTTCTACCCTGTCAATTTTCGAGCTCCTTCTAAAAATGTCAACCAATTCGGCAAATAATTGACACCAATCGACGATTCAACTGTTAACACTATCCTACAGGCACGCCTGTCCTGTTTCTCAACGGAACCGCATGGAACAATAAGGATGACAACCTTTTGATGTGACGACGGTCGTACGATGGCGAAAGTTTACGAATTTGTGGGACTGTATCTAATCTGCAAAAGGCAATTTCAAGCTTATCGACTTTGCGGTCTTTACAGACTTGGTGCTTATAAAGACATTATCAAATTCTTTAAAGATAACGGTCTTAGATAACCTTGGAAGAAAACATGAAGCAAGTTTACTCCTGGGACATCATACAGAGTCTTAACACCGCAAACCAAGCAACCCACCACTCTACATCCACAGACCTTCAAAGCACCCACCCACCGCCATATAGCAAATACCAAATCAAGATTAGTTAGCACCTGTTAGACGTATGAAACAACGAGAGCGAATTCAAGAACAAAAAGTGCTTAACCCAAAGACTTTTGCACAAAGCTTCGGTGATCACACTTACAGACAAAAACACCTAACTATTTTTGCGCCGCAGAATTGCCTTATTAGTTAAGATTCAAAAATTATGAACAATCAATCAAGAATCCCAATAGACGCGATGAGACACAGCTAGGCAAGTCTGTCTTGGAAGTGAAGGAAAAGAAAGTACGAAGTACTTTCGCATAATGACAATCGTTTGTTAAACAAATGATTGAGCTCATGGGTAGCTGCATATAGTCAAGTTCAAGATAAGAACGTTTAATCAACTCGATGCTGTACTGAGCGAATCGTTTGAGTAGCGATTGGCCGCTTTTAGCGTACAAGTCGAACATTTGCTTGCAACATTGCTGACGTTGGCCTACCCGTCAGCTTTATTTGACCAGATTGTATTTGACTTGGTCAAAAAGTGCATTACCCGCCAACGTAGCTTAGATGACAGTTTCACCGATGAGATCGTACGATTCGTTATTCCTTATGAGGATGAAAAGAGTGCGCGCAACCTAAAGCACCGTCTAAATGATCTGGCATGTAAAGTACGGGTACCAATTCAGCCAATATTCACGAGCAGAAAAATTGGCGAAAATTTTAGACCAAAGGAAGCCAAGCCAAAGATTGTGAGTCAACAATGCGTTGTTTACAAGTTTCAATGTGGCCAGTGCGACGCTGGCTATATCGGCATGACAACCCGCCACCTGCACTAACGCATCTAGGAACACAACCAACAGTCAAGCTCAATCGGTCAACACCTGGCTATTCACGCCTGCTTCACAACTCTGCGTCGCTCCAAAGTGGGAGTGCCTGTTAATTGAGAGATAGATGATCGCGCACCATAAATTCGCCAACTCACTTAACGGACAGTAAGACTCGATTAAGTTGATTTTAGCTCAACTTCGAAGATGTGACTTTGGCGATGTGTGCTCTTCTTGTTTTCGTTTTTCGTTTTTTTTTTTGTATTCTTGTTCGTTTAGTCTGAAGATGGTCGAAGAAAGAACAGAAACGTCACAAAAATTATTAGCTTTAACTTTATTAGCTTTTATTAGCTTTCTTTAGTACTGCATGGTTATTTAAATTTAGTTAAGACTTTGCACGAGCAATCCTTCCTATACCAAAAGGGCTACCCCAGGGAGTTATCTAAAAAGCTGTAACCACCCTTGCGGACAAGAACACCAAAATTTATTTCGGTGCCACTGAATTGCCATTTAAATTTAGATTCGATTTTACACGAACAATCCCTCAAGAATCCCAATAGAGACAGTGAGATTTCTGCCAAGTACGTCCCGGAATCGAAGGGAAAGGGCGCGAATTTTAAAAAACAAAATGGGAAGCCCACAGGCGGTAGTCTCCATATCCAAATCAGCGCGGATCACGGAGATGTGACTTGTGCTTGAGCGCAAAATATGCAATACTTGCGAATCATGACAGTCATTCGTTAAACGTACGATGCGAACTCATGAGTAGGTGCAGACTTAGAGCCAACTTCAAGGCGAAAGAGCTTTCAAGCTGTTGTTGTTTTAATGTTTGAGCAGTTTCTAGTAAGTATATAATACCTACTTATAATAATGGGTTACCAGCAGCAAGAGTCGTAAGGCCGGCGAATTAATAAAGAGAGAAGAGAAAGAAAGAAATAAACTACATTATTTGAATGAACAAAGAACAACCACAAACAGTACACATCTCAGTAATACGCAACAAAGCGAAACTTATAGCCGACCAAATATAGTTATAGCTATATAACTTAGAAAAAAATATACAACGTACAAACAACACGAGAACAAGCTCGGCGTTTCAGCGAGGCCGAACGATTCCGCAGATGAAAGAAAGTGCTCGGTATCGGATTGGAAGAGCGATCTTCTAATTACATATCCAGATGAAAATCAATTTTACCGTCGAAAGTAAATGGTCGCACCAGCAAGCTTAAAGTTGATCGATTCAGACTAGTTGAAGTCAGTCTGTACCGGGTGTTAGCAGAGCTTTTACGATAGCTTTTATCTCTCTAAAGTCGTCGACATTGTCCTGCATTTCATTAATATAAAACAGCTTTCATTCAACATTTTATAAAAAGCTCGAAATAATACCAATGCACAGTTCTGAAATTCATTCGATGAGGTAGATCACGTTCCTTATCTGTAAAATGCTTTCTTTGGCATCGCTTATTTCACCAGGAAATAAAGAAGCGTTGACACGTGACCAGCGGGTGTCAACATGCACAGAACGTCATCATGAACGTTCCATATCGATATCATGACGCTTCGGCTCATCCCCATCGTACATTCCGTTATCCAAAGCCTGATTGATAGAAGAGGCATCTCGCGCCCCTTTCAGATTCAACACTTCCGTGCGCCGTCGACGAAAGCCGATCACAATGAACACGATGGCCAGCAAGGCAGATGTTAGCACGGTCGGGACCACGATGATGATAATGCCGTCATCTAAACGAAAGCAAACGTCGTGCCAAGCTACGTGTTTACGAGTAGGACGTCGCGAGCGGTGAAGGCAGGTACGCAAGCCTCTAGCACAACAGACTCTGCGGATAGAAGAACAACTTCGTACGAAGCAGCGCCGAAGCAGTTTCGCCGCTTCGTACGACGCAGTTTTTCTACTCTTACCACGCATCTCGAATGCAGCAAAATTTTGAAAAGGAATGTTCAAAAAGCAGGCTAAGTATGAAAAAGAAATGTCAGCTATGGCCATTTATACAGCGACATTACTGCCAAGATCAAGAGTCTGTTCAATTGATAACATCGAATCACCAAGAAAAAAAAATTGGCTTTCGACACAGCGAACAAGTGAAGGCACAACCCAGACGGCATTCAGGATATCTCTAAGGCACTAAGATGCTTACCAAATTCTTCGACGCATTTATTCCCACTTCGCTTGTATCCGTTGTGACACTTGCAAGAATATGAGGTGAAGTTGAAGACCATGCACTCCGCATGTTCACCACACCGGCTTAGATCGCCAGTGATACGACACAAGTCGCTTGCTAAAGCAAGATAAAAGGTGATCCACGTCAAGAGATGGAGAAATAAGGGGGAAAATACGAAGACACATCGGTTGCTGGTTTTCCAAGTAATTACGCAAGTCCCAACTAGCATGCACAACAAGCATATTCAAACGCACGAAATTAGTTAGCAGAAACTTATGCGCTGCACTCGGGCACCTAGCATGAACCCAGCACCAATCTCAGAAGTAAGAAAACGGAATTCAAAATGGTTTCAAAATAAACATCAGGCCAGCATACGCAAGTAATCGTTACCTCGAACGAGGGGCAACGACCGCGGGTCGACATTCAGCTCGGAAAAACGTGCGTTACGAACAGCATCGTGTAGGGCAAGCTGGAACAGCGTCAAGTTTACGCGAGAGCCGGGTGCCATAAAAATCGCGAAGGTTACGTTTACGCTTCCGGGGCTCATGGAGACAACCTGAATGCCTAGTACCCCTGTGGGGATAAGTCCCTTGGCAAAGTCGAGGAAAATACTTTCAATGCTCAGAGCCAGTAAGACGTGTTCTGCTGATTTCCTGTCTGCGAAAGCCACTACGAACGTCCTGTTCAGAGACAAGCTTGTCACCAAAACAATTTCGCCACCGATGCAGGTGTTTGTGTTATTGTCGTAGGCGAAGCCTTCGTCGCATCGGCACACAGATGCAGCGTATAGATCAACACAGTAGCCGTTTCTACCAGGGCACAGCCGCAGTTGACAAGACACTTAAAGAAACACCAGAAACCACATTTAGAATAGAGCTTGTGAACATGAAAAGCTTTGAAAATAATTACACAGTTAGGTGCACACGCAAGCTGCTGATGCTCGAACCCAGATATGCTGACGCAGAGAAAACGACAAAGTCGACTGCAATAACCGCTCCAACAAGATCGCCGCAGTCATCAGCCACTGCGCACGCCAAGAGGAACAGATATCAATCTAATAGCTGACATTACAAGCAAATAACTTCACAGCAACCTTGACAAGAAGACTATCATTGAACCAAATCAAGCAAGCCTAAGCGTGCTAATTGTCGCCGTCAGCTAACTTCTAGATCGGTAAGCGCACACACACACACAACAGGTGTCGATTTGAATGGCTTTAAAGAGTTAGTTCTAGTCTTAAGACTTACAAGAACGCACACGAAACAACGCCCAGCATGTACCCGAATGCCTCCGTAGTGAAGGCTTCATTGCAAGGTCTCGTTTATTTAAATTGAAGCAGAAGCATAGTCATGCATGTTTTGACTTTTAGAAACGACGAGGAAATATACTTCTAAAACTACTAGTGGCTACCACAAACGTAACGGAAAGAACTAGGCGAAAAGTACAATAAAAAAGGAAAAGAACGAAACGAAGTACCTCCACACTTGAATCCATCTCCGACGTATCCTTTATTGCACGCACAGGCAAAACTGCCAGCCGTGTTGACGCAAGTAGCATTGCTTGCGCATGGTGACCCTTTGCATTCGTCAATATCTACACATTTCGAGCCGCTCACCTCGTACCCAATGTCGCACTGGCGACACTCGTAGCTACCATCAGTATTGAAACAGTAAGAACTGACTCCTGAACATGGACTGGACAGACACTCATTAACATCAGAACAAGTGAAGCCATTGCCAGTCCATCCAGCGCGACAGGTACACAAAAATGATCCGGCAGTGTTCAGGCATGCTGCCGAAGCGCTACAGGGGTTACTGCTGCACTCGTTTATATCTTGGCAACCAGTACCATTGAAGGACCAGCCTTCAAAACAAGAGCAAGTGTACGATCCGTTGCTATTTGTACAAATGGCATTAGCATTACAAGGGCTGCTAAGACATTCGTTAATATCCTGACAAGATTTGCCGTCACCACTCCATCCTGCTTTACATACACACGCGTACGATCCGCTTTTGTTAGTACAAAAAGCATTTGCATCGCAAATTATGTTTTCACAACGTTCAACAAGTTTGCAAATCCTTCCATCCCCGGTCCAACCAGCCTTGCACACACAGGTGTACGATCCATCATGATTAACGCAAATGGCATTATAATCACACGAGTTAGTTAGACACTCATCAACATCGTGACAGACAGTTCCATTTCCAGTCCAACCGACATTACAAGAACACGAGTATGATCCCTCCGAATTGAAGCAAATAGCTTTAGAGTCGCATGGCGTGCTAAGGCACTCATCAACGTCGACGCAATAAACGCCATTCCCTGACCATCCTTTGTTACAAACGCACGCGTACGAGCCATTGCTATTCACGCACACTGCGTTGGCTCCACAAGGGTTGCCGATACACTCATCGACGTCTGTACAGGATTTTCCATCTCCAGTCCAACCTGATAGACACTGACAAACGTACGAGCCGTTGGTGTTGGCGCAAGATGCATGAGCGTGGCAAGGATCGGCAGAGCATTCGTCAATATCTCGGCATGAAAACCCGTTCCCCAGCCATCCTCCCTTGCATTGACAAGTATAAGAGCCAAGTGTGTTATTGCATAGAGCGTTGGTATCGCAAGGACCTTCAAGACATTCGTCGATGTCCTGGCAGAGTACACCGTTTCCAGTGAAGCCAGTCGAGCACTTGCAAGAATAACCACCATCGGAATTAGAGCAAATAGCATTTGCATGGCAAGGCTTCGACAGGCATTCGTTTCGGTCTGTGCAATGCGTTCCATTTCCTTCATAGCCAAACTGGCAAGCACATATAAACGATCCATCCAAGTTAGTACAAACAGCCTTCGGGTGACAGGGTGCATTAAGGCACTCATTCAAGTCAGTACACGATTGGCCATCTCCAGACCAACCCGTTTTACAAGCGCAGGCATACGATCCTTCGGTATCAATGCATTCAGCGTTGGCATGGCAAACTGCACTCAAGCATTCGTTGATGTTCAAACAGACAGCTCCCGAACCAGACCAGCCTGCCATGCAAGTGCACTTGACAAACTCGCCTTCAACAGCACATAGCGCATGGGGATCACACGCGCCAGGAATGCACTCGGTGATTTTCTTGCAAGCAAAGCCGTTGCCTGTGAATCTTGGTTTACATGTGCATCCGTACGAGCCAACAGTGTTTGAACAAACAGCGTCCACATGACACGGGTTCGCATCACACTCATTCAAGTCATTGCAGGTTTTCCCATCACCCAAGAAGCCAGCGTTGCAAGAGCAACTGAAGGACCCTGGTAGGTTTCGACAAGTTGCGTGCGGGTCACACGTGCTGTTCCGGCATTCATCGATGTCAGAGCAATTGAAGCCGTTGCCAATCCAACCACCACGACAAGAGCACGTAAACGAGCCATCCGTATTCGAACAATCCGCCTGGCTGTTGCACGGAGAAAGTGCGCATTCGTCAACGTCTCTACACGCCTTGCCATCTCCTGACCAACCCTTGTTGCAAACGCAAGTGACCGCACCGGAGACGTTCCGGCAAGACGCATGAGGGTCACATGGATTGTTAGTAGCGCATACGTCACGAGATTGACAAGTATAACCATCACCTATGTACCCACTTTTGCACGTGCATGTGTACGATCCTTTCGTATTACCGCAATCAGCATTCGTGTGGCAGGGAGAGGAAAGGCATTCATCAACATCGAAGCACAACGCACCATTTCCAGTGTAGCCGATCTTGCACGAGCAAGAGAAGAGCCCCTCGATGTTAGTACAATCAGCGTTGACATGGCAAGGCCCAGGAACAGCTAGGCACTCATTTCTGTCTCGACAGATAGTTCCATTGCCTTCGTATCCAAACAAGCACGTGCAGCTGTAAGATCCCGGGAAGTTCCTGCAAAATGCTTTTGCGTGACAGGGATTGTCTTGGCATTCGTCCACATCACTACATATAGCGCCATCACCAGACCACCCAGAGGCGCACGTGCAAGAATACGATCCAGGAACATTAGAACAAGTAGCGTGTGCATCACAAGGGTTATTCAAACACTCATTGTTATCCACGCAAAGAAAGCCATCCCCGGTCCAACCTGCCAAACAGGAGCAAATATAGGAGCCAACAGTATCGACGCATAACGCACGCTGATGGCAGGAATTATTTAAGCATTCGTTTACATTTCGGCACGTCTTGCCATCGCCTGACCAGCCAGCATTACAAGCGCATTCGACTGTCTCATTCCTTTTCGTGCAAGTAGCGTGAATATCGCAAGGATTAACTCCGCAATCACTTATCGCAACACAGACTTTCCCATCACCAGTCCAGCCGCTCAGACATGTGCAGGTAAACGAGCCGGCTGTGTTTACACACGCAGCTCGCGAGTGGCAAGGCGTTTGCAGGCACTCGTTCACGTCTACGCACGAAACGCCATCTCCAAGATATCCCTGCAAACAAGTGCACGTGTAGCTGCCATCAATGTTTGCGCACGTCGCGTGAGCACCACACGGGTTTCTCTCGCACTCATTCACATCATAGCATGAACTTCCGTCACCGTACCAGCCAGCGTTACAAACGCAGGAGTACGAACCTGGTGTATCTTTGCACGTTGCACGGGGATGACAGATCGCAGCATCGCACTCGTTAACATTCTCACATACGCGACCATTGCCTCGATAACCCGTTTTGCATGCGCAAGAGTACAAGCCAAGCAAATTAGTGCACTCTGCATTCGCGTCGCAAGGTGCAGGGTTGAGAGAGCACTCATTCAGGTCCTGGCAAAAAGTGCCGTTCCCGACGTACCCAAAGGCGCAGGCGCAACTAAAAGATCCATCTCTGTTGAAGCACACAGCCTTTTCGTGACAAGGGTTGAGTTGACATTCGTCTATATCGGTGCAAACGCGACCGTCACCGGTCCAGCCCGCATCACAAGTGCACATGTATGAGCCTTCCGTATCAACGCAGCTGGCGCGCGGGTGACAAGGATTTAATAGACATTCGTTTTTGTTGATGCAGAACGTTCCGGGGCCAATCCAACCGGAACGACAAGCACATTCATACGAACCATCGACGTTGACGCATGAGGCTCGCGGGTCACAGGGGCTGGAGAGGCATTCGTTAATATCTTGACAGGAAAATCCATTTCCGGACCATCCCCCGAGACAGGCGCAAACGTACGAGCCGTTGCTTACACTGCAACTGGCATGCAAATCACACGGATTGCTGGCGCATAGATTCACATCGCGGCAAACGAAGCCGTTGCCGTTCCAGCCAGAATTACAAGTGCACTTGTACGAACCGCGAGTATTTGTGCAAGTGGCATGCGAATCGCACGGGCTGCTGACACATTCGTTAATATCTTCGCACACTCGGCCGTTGCCGAAGAAGCCAGTATTGCACGAGCACGAGTAAAGGCCCTCCATGTTGACACAAGTAGCGTCGGAATGACATGGGCTCGGAGTTAAAGAACATTCATCTCGATCCCGGCATATCGTACCATTTCCTTCGTATCCAAATAAACAAGAACACAGGTATGAACCTTCTGTATTGATGCAAACAGCTCTTTCATGACAAGGCAGATGCAAGCACTCATTAACATCAGCGCACATAAAACCATCACCAGACCAGCCGTTCCCACATGAGCATTCATAGGAGCCAATGGTATCCTTGCAAGCGGCGTGCGGATCGCAGGGTCGATTCACGCACTCATCTATATTATTACAGGCAAATCCATCACCGGTCCACCCAGCAGCACAAGAGCACATAAATGAGCCTTCCGTGTTCGTACAAAACGCATTAGAATGGCAAGGGTAACTAAGACATTCGTTAAGGTCTATACATTTTACTCCGTTGCCAATCCATCCAGACTTGCAAACACAAGAGTAGGAGCTGTTAGTATCCTCACAGACAGCCCGTGGATCGCAAGGGTCTAAAGCGCAGTTGTTGATTGCTGTGCATGTTCGACCATCACCAACCCACCCTTGTTTACAGGTGCAAAGAAAAGAACCAATAGTATTTTTGCATACCGCGTTGGCAGCACATGGAGTTAACAAACACTCGTTGATGTCTTCACAGTAAGCTCCACTTCCAGTAAAACCAGTCTTGCACTGGCACGAGTAAAAGCCTTCCATATTATAACAGTCAGCATCCGGGTGGCAAGGAATAGGATCAAGCAAACATTCATTTCTGTCTAAGCAAAGAGATCCGTTCCCCTCATATCCAAACAAACACGAGCACGAGTGCGAACCAGCCAGGTTCTGGCAGGTTGCCTTTTCATGGCATGGGCTGTATAGGCACTCGTTAATATCTACACATGATGTCCCATTTCCAGACCAACCAGAGCTGCACGAACAACTGTAAGAGCCGCGGGTATTCGTGCATCTGGCGTTAACATCACATGGGCTGATGCGACACTCGTCAATATCGTCGCATATTCGACCGTCCCCAGCAAAGCCTTGCTTGCAAGAGCAGAAGTATGACCCCTCAGCATTTACACACAGTGCGTCTGGGTGACACGGTCCAGGAGAAAGCAAACACTCGTTCACATCTGCACAGATTGTGCCATTCCCTTCATAGCCAAGTACGCAAGAGCAAGTATACGAGCCCATGCTGTTAAGACATAAAGCTTTGTTATGACACGGCTTTAGATCGCATTCATTAAGGTCTGTGCAGGTTCGTCCATCCCCAGACCATCCCAATCGGCAAGCGCAGGCATACGATCCCTCCAAATCAAAGCAACTGGCATGATCGTCGCAAGGCTTTGACAGGCACTCGTTCACGTTTAAGCACAACAACCCCGAGCCAGTCCAACCAGGGCGGCATGTGCATGCGTATGAGCCTGGCGTGTTTAAGCATTCAGCATGCGAATCACAAGGGCTGTTTGCACATTCATTCAAATCCAGACAGGTAATCCCGTCCCCCGTCCATCCTGGCAAGCACGTACACTGGTACACTCCACTGGTGTTGGTGCATGTAGCGTGCGCGTGACACGGGTTAGATGCACACTGGTCCAAGGGAACACAATTAGACCCATTTCCAGTGAATTCAGATCGGCAGTAGCATTTGTAAGAGCCCACCGAATTACGGCATTCGGCGTCGCGTTTGCATGGACTGCTTTGACACTCGTTGATGTCATTACATACTAATCCATCGCCAGTAAATCCAGTAGGGCAGGAGCACAAATAAGAACCATTAGAATTACTGCAAGTGGCTACAGCATGGCACGGGCTGCTCATACACTCATCGACATCGATACATGTAAATCCATTTCCCGTGTAGCCTTCTTTACAGGAGCACGTAAACGAGCCTTCCGTGTTTGAGCAGTTGGCATCGGGGTGGCAAGGCATTAAATAGCATTCGTTGACGTCGCTGCAAATAGTTCCATTCCCATGGTAGCCTAATTGACACGTGCAAATAAAGCTGCCTTCGGTATTTTGACAGATCGACTTTATGTGACAAGGGCTAAGCGTGCATTCGTTAACATCGGTGCAATTTGAACCTTTTCTCTCGTAACCCAAAGGACAGAAGCTGCATAAGAAACTGCCTATTGTATTAACACAATAAGATTTCAAATCAGAGCAAGGATCCAATTCGCATTCATTCACATCGGCGCATGCAGCTCCATATCCTGTAAATCCGACATCGCATAGGCAAGAATAAGAACCCTCAGTGTCAATGCAAGACGCATTCGCATAACAAGGAGAGCTAAGGCATTCATTAATATTGACGCAGTCTCTACCATTTCCGGAAAATCCTGAGTGACATTTGCAAACCGCCTGAGATGAGCCTTCTACGCAAGTCGCACGATCATGGCAGGCTCCGGGGATGCAGTATTTCATCTCTACAAAAACAAAGTTGCAACGATAATGATGGTGATCATGATGAAGATCATGATGTTAATGTTTATGACGGAAGTAGTAGTAGTAGTAGTAGTAGTAGTAGTAGTAGCAGCAGCAGTAGTAGTAGTAGTAGTAGTAGTAGTAGTAGTAG
>QQSS02217627.1:0-10977 GCA_003687565.2 Craspedacusta sowerbii
TTATATTATGTTATATTATATTATATTATATTATATTATATTATATTATGTTATATTATATTATATTATATTATATTGCTTCCAACTTCATCCCTAATGAAGAGATAATTGTTAAAACAAAGGATCCTCCTTGACTGAATAAGCAGTTAAATAAAGGAACTTATAGGCTTGAAAGGTTCAATAGAAATAGCAGACTCGCTTAAACAGCAGAGGACATCCGTATTCTTAACAGATGAAAGAAAATCTACTTAACCATGTTAGTAATAGTACTGTTATGATTAGGATAGTTATGATTGTAGATAAGTATTAACAAGTAGTCCATGTTTCCTATTCCATATTCTCATTATAAATTGCTTTGGAACCGGCATCTGCCCATCAATAAGGAAGCATACTAATGTGTTTCCTATTCACAAGAAAGACGCGCAGAATCTTACAAAAAGACAACTGCAGGCAAGTTTTGCTTTTCCCAGTCTTTCGTAAAATATTTGAAAATTTATCGACGCTTTCTAGAAACATTCAAACGAACACAAGCAATCTGGCATTTGAAAACTGGAGTCTCCAGTTAATCAACTGAGAAGTGTAACCTATCAAATATACACAGCGTTTGAAGAAGATCCCCCATTGGAAGTACGCGGAGTCTTCCTCTGTATATCTAAGGCCTTCGATAAGTTCTGGCATAAGGGCTTTAAACTAGAGCGCTCAGGAATTCGCGGGCCAATTCTAGACTTGATATGAAGCCCTATCTCCGGACGGTTCCGGAAAGTTATTCTGAATGTCATGTGACAGGTCTTCCTGCTGTGACTGGAGTACCCCAAGTTTCCATATTGGGGGCCTTAATATTCCTAGTATATATGGATGACTTAATGGCATACTTCAGACGAGATGGGCGTCTTTTTACGGATGATGTTTCACTGTTCTTTATTTTGCATATGACTCAGACCTCGTACGACGACCTTATACATGATCTATCCTTGAATGAAACTTTGTCTTGGCAATAGCAATTGGTTTAAGTCCAAATAAGAAAGCTATACAGGTAGTTTTCACGACAAAACTTTACGACGAGTTAGGATGGGAAGCGCGGACTTATTCTGGAAAATTATTTTAAAAAATGACACCTGGATACTTGCTCCTTTCGGTCACGACTAATTGCAGGATAGGCAGACTCGGGAGACCATTCGATTACAAAAACTATGACATTACTACCCTAAAGTTTAAAGCTTCGTTCTTCCCAGGTGTTATTCTGAGTGGACTTCAACAAGTCGCTTCTTGAATCTGAAACCTTTACACGCTTGAAACAAGCACTGACATGAACAGTACTTTAAAAATCTACGTTTTTTATCTATCCTCCCATAGGCCTTCAGTATAGAACTCAACTAAGGCTTGGGCTTTAGTGTCCTCCGTGCACATACATATGTGCAAAATTTAGCAGATATTATGGACCCCAATTGATTGATTTGTTGCGACGGGATTGAGGATGCAGTGCTTTTGCCACCCAACGTACCACGACATTTGGCACTTCTTCTTGCCTATTAAGGTTTTCTATGGCTGATGATTGTCCCAATGTATTATGCGAGAGTCTGTTGTATGGTTGTCGTGAGCGCGATAGGGATGTTAACAGCAACGTTCTTCTTGTCACCATCAAGTTAATCGTAGATGCACAGAGATATCCTTATATATGGTTTAGTGCAAGTGTCTTCGGTCGGCGAATTTCTCGACTTGGATTTTACTGACTTTTATCTTAATCAATGTGTGTTTGCTTAATCTGTGTAAAGTTCAAAATTGTTTAACTCTGCTCTCCTAATTAGCGTTTTACTTTATTTTTGGTATGGTTTTTTTTTTTTTTTGCTAGGTGCAATGCTTTGTAGCATTGATTTTGTTAATGTCGTAAATCATGATAGGGATTTTAAAAAAAATTCGGCGAATCACGATCTGGCTGCCTTTATTGAAAAGACTATGTAAAATCTTGATGACAGCGCTTCCTTTCGTCGATTTTTTTATAGACATTCAGAAAGTATTGATATTGTGCATCACCACATCCTTCCACATCTTCAAAAACTGGAAATGGTGAATGGATGTCTTCGGTCTTTCTCACAATAGCAAGCAATTTGTAGCTTTCGACTATGAATGCTCTTGTACATTTAGAGAACACATACACTACTTTAGTACTTTAGTACTTTAGAATTGCATACTGAGTGCCACAAGGTTCTGCCCTTTGGTCACTACTATACATAAGATACATGAATGACTTCAAATAATACCAATATCCTACTAAGTCATCGCTCTGTGGAAGTTAGGAGAAAGATATTAACGAGAGTGATAGCGATAGCGATGCGAATGTTATTAAGAGCTGGGACATATTTTCGACTGATTGTGTGCTAAACGATTATCCATTAATCCTAAAGAGACGGAATAATCCTCTATAAAGTACCACACCAAAAAGCAGACCTTACTTACCTATAAGTTTGCAGGCGCCAACTTGCTCTTATCCAGTAAGGTCAACTGTTTGGGAGTGATTATTGAGTCGTCTCAGAACTGGGGCCCAAAAAACTTTCGCTTTCTAAAATAATGTAGAGAGAGCTATTCGTCATCTCACGGCAACGGCTATGCACGTCCCCAACTAAAAAGGTCTGAGGAAGGTACCAAAGACCAGCTTCGCGTTAAACAATTTCGTCTTGGCGACACACGAGGTCTCCAAACAGCAAGGGGCAGCTGCTGGAGACTGCTTACATTTGCCCGTCTTGGCTGCCCAGACCTGGTCTTCATCAGAAGTTTGTTTGGAAGCGTATCATGCAAAATTGGACTATTCAAACTTGCTTAGAATGTAACATGGTAAATATTGTGTTGTGTTTGGTTGTACATAAAATTATTCCTCTTGAACTGCTTTACTTTAGAGGTGTCTTTGCTAGTGCGCTTGGTTAATTGAGGCATCATTGAAAAATGCAATCTCTTTCTTTCTAGTGTTGCACTCATAATGAAACTTAAGTATAGATGCCATGTTGTAGTTGGTTGCTCAGGCGAAGGATTTTTGAATCGCCTTTGCTTCTGAAACCTCTTAACCTTTTTTAAAATATGTATCTACTACTCAGTGATCCTTAAATTTTAGATTGTGAATATAAATTTCCTAGTCATATGATAGATCAATCTATCTTGAAAAATTTGGCCAAGTTTTAGGAGTTGTTGTTGTATGCCCACCTTGATATGTCACTTCAAGTGACGCCTACAAGTCAAACCGCGAAGTTTCCCTTAGAAGGCTTGGCGTAACGCGTTTTTAAGTTTTCGCTATTGATTAGTCAGTGCAGCTTTACCGTCTAAGGACGAGCATATGTGACAATTACATGTATGTATAGACACTGTGGGACGTGTCAGAAGTGGGATTAGATTGGCCAACTAGAAACAAACGCCACGGCGCGACATTCACCTTTTACAAGAAAATGGCCTCCGGAACTGGCATCCCTGTACCCACACCTATGGACATGAAAGGTGATTAGACCCAGAACTGGGACTTCTTCAGAGAATCCTGGAACAACTTCAAAATTGCAACCGGGCTGGGCGAGAAGTGAATCGCAGTTAGAGTGGCTACGCTACTGGAGAGATTGGAAGACACGCGTAACACCGGGTGTAAACGATGCCAGTCACACGGATAATCAAGGCACTGCACGTGAGTCCATCGGAAGCTTTTCCAATTCATAGCGCAAGATCAACAATCCGGCAAGATACCACGACGTTGTGGTATAAAGAGATTTGGTGTAATGAAGCCAGGAGTCTATAGTATAAGGCTAATATTCTTAAAGGGGAAATCTTTGAAGATATGCCTGCCATCTTAATTAATCAGCATGTAAATAAACGAAAATTAGAGTGGATGGGTGGGTCAGTTCATTTTCGTCCAATGCGCAGCTCTAACTAGATATGATAATTAAATGTATATATAGACACAGTACACCATACGTAAGCATAACCTGTACAAAATGTCACCTTTACGTAGGCATGCAGCGGGACGACTATGCAGGGCTTAAAATGCATAGGTCTTGTAAATCACCTTAAGTATACATTTATGGTATAATTTTTATATACCTATTACGTGAAACTATAAACTTCACTACTCAGCTCTAGTGTAAATATGCGATGTGCACTAAGCGAAATGATTATGCAGCAAAACACTTGAGTTGCAACACTGACCTGCGATATTGCAAGATATCGAGCCAATTTCATATTTGTGTTTTGTATCTTTTTTTTTTTTTTTGCTTCAGTTGAGTAAGAAGTGGAATTTATGGGCGAGTATTTCGTAATTTGACAAAGATTCCTAGTATTTTGCATTGTATTCCTAGTATTGGAATGATCTGGTCGGGTGTCATGCATGCATTGCACGAAGGCAATGCGTGCACCTTAAAAGCAAGCCACATCCCTTCCTCGACTGCACGCTAGCGTTCGGAAGCCCGCACTTGTGCGGCGACTTTAACGATCGCGTCTGAATGTGGCGCGTGAAGCGGTGAAGCATGTGAGCGCTTCACCTCAACTCTGACCAAGCTTGTAGGTTCGTATTGAAATCAACTAGCTGCTTGAAGGTGGCTGTTGATCGAATATTCTACAGCTCCGATCAAGAGAACACGAATTGATAATGAGCAAGCAACTAACAAGATCAAGTGCCATTGGTGACGCCGAATTCGATATTGACGATCCTACAAGGCCCATTTTTTTGGACCAGCTATCACTAAATTCCGTCAAGCTGGGTAAGTGTCGCCTATGTAGAAGCTAGCCATTAATTAGAAAGAAGATCAAAGTTTAAATGAAGAGGGAAGACGTGTACCATTACCCAACTGTAAGTTATAGCGGCATGCAACTTTATTCCTCCCGCGATGCTTGCATTCCCATCGGATGCAGTCGTTCCGTATTCTGAGCTAAGTGGCTTGCGTATGTACTAAAACTGATGAGTGTATGCATTGATTGGAAATTATTCTCTAGTTGGCTGATCTTCTGCATCTTAAGCTTGTAATTCAAAATTTGGGTTAGCGGCTGTTTTTGCAGTCTGAATTCATTTGCATGCTGTTGCCGAACGGCGACCACTTTTTCCTGTGAGTAAGGTCTTACCAAGCTGACTCCGTTCTCCCTTTATCGCCGAAGTAAGCGGTGGAGGAGTCGCCTTGCGATAGTATGCAGCGTTTTGCCATACAAAGCTTCTGTCTCTGGTTAGCCTTGGGTCAGTGTAGAGCCTTGTTTGACCGTGGCATTAGACAGCAAAGATTGAGCCTTTCAACTCTTGTTTCAACTGGAGCTTCTGAAGCGGCAGTAGAAGTTCAAATTATTTGTGCAATTTATTGGCTGTTCAAGCACCATATTCTGCAACCTTCTTTTCAAAAAATCGCTTCCATTAAATCTCGATGATTGGTTCAAGGCCTTTCCAACTATTGTTCGGTTTGCAATGACTGACTTAACCAGATGACTGGCCGGGCAATTTTATCAGAGCATGCATATTAATTATAGGAAATTTGCGCACTCCAAGCAAACCGAAACATCAGTCAGCGGCACTTCAAAGTCTCATTTATTTCAATGTGAAGTAAACATTATCTGGAGTATTACTGCTCATCGGTATTGATGATACAATTTAAGTTACCCTTAGCTCTAGCGCCCTCAGGCGCCTAAAACACTTGTCCTTACTGCATCTGCAACGCCAGGCCAGAATCATTCATGCACACTTGAGCGCATCCATACACTCGCGTCGATTAAGCGCTCAAACGCAAAGCACGCAAAGAGCGCGCAAGTAAGTTCTAAGTGCACGTTTAGTTTCATGCGGACAGTTTGCACGCGTGAAATCTAAAAATAATTTTTACCCCACGTCCTCTATCCACTTGTTGAGCAATTTTAAAGGGTCCATACACCTTCATGGGTTACATTGCGACGCATCTGGTCATCGTTTCCGCAAAATAGACCAGGAGAATGTCCAACTGTTATCGTTCACGGCCTTCGTACGAACTCAACCTGGCATGGGAATAAAAGCGCTGTAACTGACAGTGGCGAATATTCTAGCACGGCGGGTGTAACTTTTTTTGCTTATCAACCAATAAAAGTGAAGGAGATGGTAAAGCTTTTATATTTAGAGTAGCGAGTGCGAGATTCTATGTCCTCATCCATTTCTCTACCAATATATATCTATCTATCTAAATATCTAACTATTTATGTATCTATCTATTGGGTGATTACCTATTGATATGTTAGTCTATTAATCCGTATATTTAAGCGCTCAAAATGACTTACAGCAGCTAAAAAGAAATCCCGTTACCTCCAACTTGATCTTGGCTCTTGAATTACAAAATTTCTTTTCAAATTTCTCAGCATTTTCTTCGCTCTTTTCAAGAAGTGGTATTTCTTAGACAAACAAAATATTCCGTCCACTTCCTCGCTTTTGCTTTGTAAGTTTGACCTACCACTTCATGTTTCATTTAACCTCGAAATCTCCCTTCAACTGTGATATAATATAGTGGTCATATTATTAATTGTAAATGTTCTTTAAAGATTGTTGCGTTATGTATATATATATATATATATACATATATATATATATATATAGAGAGAGAGAGAGAGAGAGCGAGAGAGAGAGAGAGAGCCAAAGCTTTGTCGCCATTTGCGTCTTCATACTAAAAATTTTGAAGGTAGAAACCCACAACTAGTTGTTCTTTATTATAACACCAACAGACGTATGATAAAACATATCAGTATGACTGGTTAGTCAAAGAGTGTTGCTTAAGATGATTTCGCTTATGGCAATTACTTGCAAAGAGTTCTTAAAGTGGGTCCGGTGTAAGGTTTAGTTAACGATTATTTGATGTATCAATATATGAACAGTTCACATGATTTTCCTTCCCATCGAATTTAAAGAGATCATATGCATTCATGACTTTTAGCTATAAGCGCAGTTTTTCAAAGGCATGATCCATCTTGGAGCGAATGTTTTTTTGCTAAACAAGAGTTGGAAGTGCATGTTTAGTTCAAATGGGCCCAGGGCATGAAGGGTATAATTTAATCTCTAAAAGCATTTCAGCAAAGATAATACATTTGTTAGGGTCTTAAGGGATATCAGATGTCCGTGTAATGCTGCATTTAACATAAAGGCATGTTGTGCATCGATCATTGTAACAGTTTTATATTATATGCAACGTTACTTCCTAGAGCTTTCTTGGTTAGATGCCATTAGCATAACCTAGTAGGTAGTTAGCATTAGAGAAAGTGTGCTGCATGCGTTAGACGAAACCATAGCAACTCTCGGAGACAGACAGAGTTATATTATATAGAAGACTGCGTCCGGTTCTGGGTAGCTCAAATGTTGCGGAAGCAACAAAACAAATTTGCGAAGATGTCAACGACCATCGAGACACTATTGAGAACATGGGCCAGGGCTGCGCGATCTCTTCTCTTCAACGGGAACAACAAATTAAAAAACAAGTTGCATCATTCAAATCCTTAATAAAGCATGGAAAGTTACCACCGCAATGTACAATGTACGCCAGGAAATGAATTGCACAGGTTTTAGAGTTGGTGCGATCTCGTTATATTTTGTGGACATTTTACCACGCGCAACCTAGAAACTAACGTGTCCCTCACAAGACACGCGTGTAAGGATAGCATGTAAGCTGGCATTAAATATAGCAATTTTTTCACTTTATAAATCCAACTTGCAAGAAAAAAAAAAACTAAAACAGACTCAAGATGTTTTCCGCAATTGCTGGCTTACTTTTCTGGCAAGAGGAGCTTAGAGCGGAAGCCACGTTGAGAATCCGATCAAAACATGTGGCTGATAGACCTCTTGTAATTAGGGTCGGGTAGCGCAGGGTACGCCAAGCTATCGCATTGTTAAGCAAATCAAGCACGTTTCCAAGTCTCCTTCAGCTAAGCTTACATGACATACAGGATTGCTGGCAGTCCTCATTTAATTTCTGAAGTAACACATCTTTGTTTCACAAATTAATTACATGCCCTTTTCGGGTTTCAATAATTTCATTAATTATTATAGCGAGCCATTTAATCCTTCAGTTTGTCTGTAGAAACTTGCGTAGCACTCTTTACATAATCTATACATAGGGATATACATACATCCATTTTCAGATTAAAAACAACTTGTTTTCATTTTTAGGGCATGTTTCGGAATCGCTTACCGTTTTCAACTACTATAGAATACATTGCAGCAAACTATATATAAGAAGGAGACGTAGACACACCAATTGTTCTAATATTGAACGCTTTGGAAGAGCGCATAAAACGATAAAAATTGGACCCAGAGGGGAAGAAAGCTTAATTGACAATTAACAACTTACTTAACAATGCTTTACACTCTTAATATTGACAAAGCAATTGTCGTACGTGGCAACTTCACGGTTAGCATATGAAGTTAGCGAGGCAAAAGCAGAGAAGGAAGGAGAGGGAAAACAGGAAGATAGAGCCTAAATAGAGAGAGAGAGAGATGACGTTAGGTGGTTAACTCGAGTGTTTAATGACGGCTTCAACCAATGAATAGACATTGCCTCTTCCAATTTCCTCCGGAAATCAGTAGGCGCGTGACCTAAAACAGAGAAGCACGATTTGGAGCACACGAGTTAGCTATCACCATCCGGCAAATGCTTCCACACATGGGAATTTTAGTCCTTACCTAGGGTACTCCTCGACCCGAGTTGTGAATTGCCTGGAGATCTCTCCAATGGAACGGGCATTACAGCCTGCACAAGAAAATTTGTACACAACACCAGATCTAGAGAACTTGGGCAAGCGATCTTTTGTGCTCAAGTAAAAGCCGGTATTAAAAGAAGTAAATATAAGCTTTATATCAATAACTTTACAATAATTATTTATTATACTTCGTATTTTTTGCTTACTTACTTGGGAAACAAAACCCAAGTATGGAAGTTGAAAGTAGCGTGTTTCAGCCGTATTATTATCTTTAGGAAGTTGGTCTTGTGGGTTCAGTTTAGCGTGTAAATATGACTTAACGCATCTACTTGCAAGAAATTCAGGAAACTGGTTCTCAATAAAAAATATTAGTTACTTTCGTTATGTGCGTATGAAATTGGCACCCTGAGTTGCTAATTTTGAAACGACGGTCAACTAGAGTCTTAATTAATCCAATCTTATAAGAATAGGCACAAAAGCTATTAAAATTCAACAAAAGACCTGTAAACGTGTTTTTGCGGAAAATCGAAACGAGGAAGCCTTTGTCAGCAGTGCGATCAACAAGCACATCTAGAAATGGTAACTTTCCTAGTGTTTCATACTCTACAGAAAACTTAATGTTAGGGTGTCTATAGATTAGATAAGTAATGAAAGGTATCAAATAATCAGTAGGGTTAAAGAGGCAAAATACATCGTCTACATATCTACGATAAAAGGTTGAGTTCGAGAGCTCGTAAATAATTAGCCAAACATTTTCATGATGACCCATAAATAAATTAGCTAGAACTGGACCTAAATAAGAACCCATAGCAACTCCGTCAACTTGATAATAAAAAGAACCATTGTACAAAGAATGAGTTTGAGCCGTAGCAAGCAATGTATTCCATAGTAGTTGAAAATGATAAGCGATTACCGAATGGTAAGCGATGTCCTTAAAATTGAAACAAGTTGTTTTTATTCTGAAAATTGTTGCAAATTCATCTCATTTACTGAACAAGGGAAAAGCTTACGCTATCGGCAAGCCCAACGACCGCAGCAGTAGCATCACGCATTTGTTCTTTGTGGACGATCTGAAATTGTTCACCCCAAACATCAATGCTACGAAGCATCTGCTGGAACATTGTGACAACGCTCACAAAAGAAAATTTGCATGATGTTCGGCCAAGCTAAGTGCTCCTACATGGTTATCAATAGCGGGAAGTTGGTCAACATGATCGACAAGCTTAAAATGAACAGTCTGGCATTATCACCGATTAGGCAAACAATATTTACAAACACTTGGGATTAAACGAAGCAAGAACGTATAGCGGCCCTCTAAAAAAGATCGAGTCACCAAGGAGCACCTACAGCGGGTGAGGAAGATATGGTCTTCCGAACTCTCGTCATTCAACAAGAGTCTTACTCATAATTTGTTTGCGGTGCCGGTTCTTATTCCCACATTCAGTCTTCTTTCCTGGACCATACAAGAATTTGAGACTATTGACATACAGACTCGAAAGATTTTATCACTTACAGGCATTTTCCGCGTAAATGGCGATGTTGACAGACTCTACATGCCTTGTGCGAAAAAAGGACGTGGATTGAAAGCAGTTCTTACGGCCTTTCAAGTCCGCATTTGTTCACTGTATCACCATCTCGTCTGCATTGCTGAGCACCTGATGAATGCGCTAGGGCTATGTCAACCCCTCGCTCTTCAAGCGAATTCACTACATGACGATGTGTGGCAACCTGATGTCATTTTTTCCCTCCTAAGTCATCCACGGCTACCTATTTCGGGAAATGCAACAAAGCCCAAAGTGGATTTATGAGCAAGTCTGTGTTGGCCAAAAGGTTATGCGTATGACATCGCATTTTAACGGATTCATCCACGCAGTGCAAGAACAGGAAATTAATACGAAGGTCCTAATGGTGAAGCGACAGGTCAGCACTGGAGTAAACTGCGTTTCTGATAACAGGTGCCGACTGCGCAAGTTAAAGCCTGAAGACATAAGCCGTATAACGGCCGGATGCCGAAAGATGTCTTAGACGTACTACATACCACTGCAACATGTCATAGTTGCTAAAGTAACATGGAATGCTCTTCAGCGTGCGCACTGCGCGAAGTCGACTTGTAACAGGTTCAGTGTGCCAGGCGATTGCGTTTTTTTACACCCATAACAACTACGAATTCTGACAGAACATTCCCATAAAGACGTGCATCAAGATAAAAAATAACCGCCCTGATACTGTAATGCGGGACCAACAAGAGAAAACATACACTCTCATTGAGATCGCATGCCCTCTTGATGCCAATACATACTTACATACATACATACATACATACAT
>QQSS02217638.1:0-10977 GCA_003687565.2 Craspedacusta sowerbii
ACACACACACACACACACACACACACACACACACACACACACACACACACACATATATATATATATATATATATATGGGCTGATAGGTGTACTGTACTGCTTCTTGTTTACCAACTTAAAGGCTTGATTCTTGTGAGTCGCGATGTATCATTCATTGCTGTATAGGCATGCAGATTGAAACTTATGATGCTATTTATGTATCGGAGGTTCATTGAATTCTTATGCAAATTAAAGAACGCTTTGCTTCTTCGGTTTTCCTTTCAGTGCCTCGTATGATAACTGCTCCTCGAGGTGGTGCCAGAATGGTACCACGCATTGCAACAATACCTCGGCATGGAACTGGTGCCCCAGAGCAGTTTGTGGTACGTAGGCGTTCTAAGCATGTGGATACTATCAGCTGCGTTTATGGGCAAGATATTTTTAATGAAGTGCTGTTTTATTATAAGGTTAACTTGGTTTTAAAGTATATGTAAAGTGAAGTGAATCTCCCATTTAGAGTCTATTTATATGCAAAGTTCCTCTAAGCTACAATTATGACATGATATGCTTCGATGTTACGTGGTACTCATTTTCGCCCCACCTAGGCATGTTGATGTCAAGACCATGTGCAATTGCGGAAGGACTTTTGACTATTGATATTAAAGATATTCTACTGCTGATGACTTGTTGCTACTTTTTCATTATTAGGGCTTCATTAAAAGCTGCTGCTGCCGGACTGGTGGTAGTTCGACCCAACTGGTCAATAATAGTTGTAACGTTACATAATTGTGTCGCGGCTAAATGTTAATACTGTATTAATGCCGAAGGTAAATCGCTGCGTTAATTTATTTACCTTTAATTCTTAAACTTGAGCAGTAACAAAATGGACAGCCATGTGGGGCTTCTTTGAAAGGCTCACTAATTTAGTGACCGGAAGGCGGTCCCATAAACGGTTGTATATTAGAATAAGTTTTTGTACAACAGCTCAACTCTAAGAAAACTATTTTTTATTTTGCTCTTGTAGATTATCATGCCAAGGAGCATAATCACGGGTGCAATTGTGCCCTATATGTAGTCATTTAGAGGGTCTTTTTGTAGGCAAGCATTAAAAGGAGATGAATTTCGCTGTGAAGATGTGAAGCAACTTGCGGAATATAAAGTTCAACCGATTGCCCGTGTACTATACTGACCCGTTTTGTCTCTGCGCAATATTTAACCCATGTGCACTGTACAGTGCATCGAGCTACGATGTATTTAAACCATCATGCTTAATTATTTCGAAAATTTAAATGCTTAATCTAGTTCACGTTAAAACCTGGCGCACGTATTTATAGCGCAAGATGTTGTTAAAAATATTAAAATCAAGTTTAATGTTTGCCTTGGCCGATTGCCTTTATAAAGTCTTAATCTAGTTTACCTTGAACCCTGCGTATGTATAATGGCGTTGGAGAAGGTGACTGGCATTGTTTTGCTCTAGTTTAATTTGTTTTTGTGTTGACCACTTGTTTATTTAGCGTTACGATGAATATGATGCTACATATGATGCCGCTTATGAAGGCTATCCGGATACCGGGTAAGATTTTTTTTTCATCTATTTTGCTTTTTGTCCTTGTAAGGATCGCTTGCTTTTAGCGCTGGCGACTTGATGCTCATTCTGGCTTGGCGTAGCCGAAAGCGACTTCTGCATGATCCGAGTCTAAGATTAGCCTCAGATTCTTTTTTCTAGCTTGCCCTAAGTTAAGCTCACATCAGGCAAAAATCTTAGTCTGATTCATAACTGTAGGGCCGCAGATCAACTATTTTAACTCGTATATCCGTACATCTACGGCCAGTCAATGGCTTATTATTAGTTATTAGTCTTTAAAATTATCAAGATTGGTGGACGTCTTCTCTGCTATAGCATATGCTCCTCTATCTAAAATCTCAGGTGGTTATTTGTGTGCTCTTCAGAAGTTAGGTAATCACTCGCTTTGAGCCGCATTCGATTTCAAACTGAGTATTTCTTGCCGGCCAAAAGTAAAACACGAGCCTCGTAAATCTGCCTCGCGTTGATTGCGTTTCGTGTGTTCTTCCGTTATCCCAACAACTAATGCGTTTCGCCCAGTGCCGTTTGCATGTTAACCGAAACCCGGCTCGCCAGAGTGAACAGTGCAACTGCAGCCGCTTCACCAAGGACACTGAGTGTGTCGGTGAGAACTGTAAGACAAAATTACTCGCTGCCTAGCATGCATAGCAACGCTTTCAATTAATTGTGCAGTTCAGAATGATTTACCCATTGGATTAATAGCTATTTTTGAACAGATTATGTTCTCTCTGTCGTAGAGATGCTCCACCCATATTTTACGAGTATCCCGGTGAAACTGTGGAGTACCCAGCAGTGAGCGGCGGCTACGCTCCGACAAGCAGTAAGTTCGTTTTGCTTTTGCGCAAGACCGTGATGGCGTTAGCATCTCCCTTTTCAGCAACGGCAGGCTTGCCTGCTCCTTGTAATTGTGTAACAGTATGTTTAGATTGCCGCCAGATTTTCCAGTTCCCCTGTGCCCCAAACGCGTGCGCCTCTATTTGGTGCTCATCAAGAATGGGCATCCGAATGGCACTCAGGGCGCCTTTGAAGGGGGAAAGGCCCTACCTTTTAACTTTCTTTTGTAGTAGATCGGTGAATTTTATTAGCTTCTCTGATCTTTGTGTAATTGTTAGAACACCTGGTAGTGTGTTTAAAGATGTTTTCGCTTAGAATTAGCGTTGTGCATCCTGCTGCCTGTTTGTACGGTTTGTCTTGGGCTATGTGCGTGAATTACGCCGAACAAATGATGTAAATCCTGCTAGTCACTTGTGCATGATATTTGTTATTCAGTGATGTCTTCGCTAATCGTATTTGTTTTCTGACCGTAGCTTTCTTTCGATGCGCGGAGTCTGGCAATGAGTCTACTACGTCTTCAACCTTTAAACGGTCTTGTGCTCACTCGCCTGTCTCCATAAATGGTAACAGCAGCGTTAAGCGAATGGCTCGTTAGACCAGCTATCCTTGTTAAACTTTTTTTTGACGTTGTGTACCCTTAAAAGAGAGCGAGACTAACTTTTGGTGTGGGCTTTTAGCGCCGGCATAAGTCCTATTGTAACTTACCTTCAACTTATATTCTTGTTAACTAACGTGTGATCTCTATACTTCACTTAATTGTTAATTATCTCGTACTGATCTTTGAACATGGCTTGTTACTAAACATAAGATTTATTTTTTTCTGGTTTGCGTTACGTGGCGCCGAGAGCTTATTTACTTGTGAGGCAGCCAGTCGTCATACATTGGCGGTGTAAAATATTTTTTCGCGAGCACCCTAAAATTCCGAAGTCTTTAAATTTGCTTCAGACGGCTCTTTAAAGAATAGCTTTTAGCATTTAGAGTCTGATTTGAGCGAATTCGCTGTTAAATCTTTTCAGCTTCTTAACGAATTGCCGTCTTCCACTCATTGAGCGCCTTGGCGGAATTAACCTTTGTAATACTAGTAGTCTCCCTGCATATCTAGCTTTCCTGATGACGTGGTTTGTGGTTAGTATGCTTGAATGACATCGATGGTGTGTTTCGAGATCTTGTTGCAGTTTTCTACTGAAAATCGCTTCAGTTTGTTAGCACTGTTTTTAAACGAGTAGCAATAGTTTTTAAATGAGTATCATTTGTTCCTGTTAGAGCTCTAATATTAATGGTCATGCTAAAGAGTTTTAATTGTTCTTAAGTTAATCGGCTTTTAATGTGGTTTATTTCTTTCAGCGCAGGGTAGATAAGGTATAATTTGTAAAACAGTTGGGCACTTAAGTCTGCAACGATTACCTAACTTGCGAGTCTGAAAGGCGTAATTTTGTTTGTTGGTTCTTGTAAACAATCGTTTGACAAACGTTTAACCCGAAGGCTCCTTTTAAGAGAGCGGACGATGGTGCAGCGCTTTTTAACTATGCTTTGTTGGGCTTTTGATATGCTCAGACGTGTTCATTTGTTTAAGTCTAGTTGTGGTGTAATTGAATGCGTTGCGCTTGGTTGCGTTTCGTCACGGCGCTAGTCGGCAAGCTCTGTACCGTCAGTTTTATTGGTTTGTATTTGCTTGAGCCATGAAGAGTCTTTTATTCGGCCTATCCAGCGAGTGAATATCTCGTGGGATAGACCGCTATTCTATCTCAGCAACAGTAGTACTTTCATGAAGTATCTACTAGTTTTCAGTCTTGCGGTTGAATTCTTAAGTTCGGAGTCCTTAGCTGATAAAGCCCTGCTGTGATGTCTTTCCGTACTGGGAGCTTCCCGGAAAGGGGGGTGTGTGAGGTTACTTCGCCATTTGCTTCTAAAGCTGGGTTCGTGGGTGTGGTAGACATAATGGTTCTTCCAGTATTCAGGTGGTTTTTACCAAGGCGTCTTCTTCTGAATGATTAAGACTTACGTCATGTTGTGCAGCTTTGGAGATTCTCTGAGCGGGCTTTTATGTTGTTTTGTTGTTGTTGTTGTTGCTGTTGTTGTTGTTGCTGCTGCTTTTGTTGTTGTTGTTGTTGTTGTTGTTATTGTGCAACGCTGTGCCTACACGGTGAGGTTGTGGCAAGCTTATTCCATTACTCTTTGCATTACCTGATTTCTTGGTAAACTTGCAGCGGTTGCTGGTGGTGGTCCCTTTGATAGCAATTTCGTTGTGTGTGAGCGTTTTTGTTTGTTTGTTTTTTGTTAGTGCCAGCCATTGTCTTCCGTAGTTGTCTTTTGGTGTTTTTGGTGTTTTTGTTTTGGTGCAGCTATTTATTTTATTTTAGACAAAGGTAAGTGCGTTTCAGGTACCAGTTTCTACTGAACAAAGTTTGAATAGTCCCGTTTCATGGAATTTATTAGGCTTGCTATATTACCCGGAATGTTTCATTTCATCGTGAATAAGCACGACTATGATTAATTTCATAAGCACTGGCAAAGAACGGGATATTCCTAAAATTTAATTTTAATCATTTGATCTTGCTCACTTATGCTATTTCATTTTCTTTTAAAAGTTTGTCTTAAGGTTGATCTTTGACTTGTTGTTAAAGGAGAGAAATTCGTCACTTTAAATTTTTGCAGGTATGGTTAGACGACCAGAGAAGCGTACCCTACCTCCGCTGGGTGCCTCGCCGTCCTTTGGGGGCCCGGGCAAGAGGTACAGAGGGCCTGAGGCCTATGGGGATGTTAGATATCCTGCTCCGGGGGAGGCTTCGTTCACGGCTCTTGGACCGGAGGAAATGCAGGATGCCTATCATGCTGCCACGATGCATTAAACCGCTAACGCGACTATCTAAAATGCCCTGTGAGAACTTTTAAGACGCTAAACTTGTAATGTTGTCTTTAGTACGTTTTTGAAGTTGTTGTTAAGCTTGAGTTCGTTTTATATGGTCATGCTCAGCATGTAACGCTTCTGAAACTTTTTAAATCCGTGTATAAGATGCATCATGCGATTTGTAAATGCTGCAATTGTTACTCACATTTGTAGCTTCAAAAAAAAAAAAAAAAAAACGAGCTTGATGAAGTAGGCCATTTTGTATATATGACTTATGTCGTTGAACGTTTGTTAAAGTATTGCCCTTGCTAGTTGCTAGGTAACTTCATGCCTTCATTCGCTTAAACGTTGACCCGAATATGAGAATTATGTTTATTTCTGTAGGTTACGTAGAACAGTTAATTGGGGATTTCTTCCGTTGAATTTTGATCGTGAACTAACTATTTCAATTGCCGACAAGTTCTTAAAGTATATTACTTCAACTAGACCTCAGAACGCTTTTTTTTCCAGCGATCAAACGACTGTGTGGTTCCTTAAGTTTTTAAGAAGTGCGTCTGATGGAAACAGGACGTCAATGCTAAGGGTATAGCTAAGCATCGCATGTCAGCCATATTCATGGTGCAGTATGTATGACATTGCATACGGAGTATGGAGCTATTAACTAATTGTTTGCAGGATCACGTTCTGTTATACGTCGCTATATCGCGAGAAGTGTTACCTTGCGAGTAGTTCAAAGTGGATGCTAAACGATTTGGTGGTGCTTGGCCTTTAAACGCATGTGCTAATGCCTTTTATTGTTAAAGTTTGTAAGTGGTTATTCGTACTTCGCTCCTTTTTCATACGTACCTGTACGAGAATCTGCGTTGTAATCAGATTTTGCCTTCGATGAGTTTTGGAAAGTGTTTTCAATCCTGATTGCCACGTTCGTTGTTAACTTTTAAAATCATTGTTTTTTTTTGTTTGTTTGTTTGTTTGTTTAAGCAGTTTGTTTTTTTACATGTAAGTCTTTTCGAAGCTTTACAGTAAATCGTTGATTAAATTTGTTCGTTCGTCGAGCAGTTTCAAAAGCATGCTTGCTTGCTAAAATTATTTTTGCGTCGTTAAACCTTCGCTGAAAAGGCATGAAGGGTATCCGGACTTTCCTAGCGTCGAATTTGTATTAAATGGGCGGGTTAGTGCTGATGACGTATAGTTAGTGCGGCTCGAATCTTATTTTGAGCGTCTTGAGCAGATTTTTCGTAACTTCGGCGTTGCTTAGATTCGAAGTATATTTTTGTACGGCAAGTCTCCCTGTGTTTTCACTTCTCGTGGTCATCGTTATGTTTTTCTTTTTTTGCACCTATGCTGCGCACGCATCTGCTTGTTCAAACTTCCAGGGTTTCTGTAAGTGAAAGGCCCGTGGAATGAAAATTTTGATAGGAGTGCTGACCTGTAAATGAATGCTTGGGAGGACAAAGTTATCTTGTGAGTAACGACCGTGCGTAAATTCACCACCCAAGCACCACCACCACCACCACCACCACCACCACCACCACCACCGCCACCGCCACCGCCACCGCCACTGCCACTGCCACTACTACTACTACTACTACTACTACTACTACTACTACTACTACTACTACTACTACTACTACTACTACTACTACCACTACCACTATTACTACTACTACTACTACTGCTGCTGCTGCTGCTGCTGCTGCTGCTGCTGCTGCTGGTTCGTGATCTATAAAGAACACTTGCGTTTTCACGCAGCAATTGGAACCTAGTATTTGATTGAGCGCAAACTTTTCTTGTAATGTCGCCTTCGATAAAGCGTTTTCGGCTCTGTTTGATTCTTCGCATGTGCGCATTTTTTCGTGAGAGTTTTCTTAGATGCGGTGTGCTGTGCGAGTTGAGATGTTGTGTTCTGCGGCCTGCTGGTCCTGTCTTAATCACTTCTAAAATAGCCTGACACGTTTGGCTTGTTCCGATACCGAATCCATGCACACATTTTATCGCGTTGATCACTCCGCACTGGAGTTTCTATCCAGTGAAGCGTTTACCGTGCATGTTTTTATAGTTGTTGTTGTTATTGTTGTGATGGTTACGCATGTGTTGTAGAATGTGGTCGCGTTTGGTGTTGATGTTGTTGTTGTTATTTTTATGGTTTTTGTTTTGGTGGTTATGCATCCGTTTTAGAGTGTGGTCGTGTTTGTTGTTGTTGTTTCTATGATTGTTATTGTGGTTTTTAAAACCTTGAACCGCTATATAATTTGCCTTTGCCTTACCCTATGTTGTTATCTCTGACGTCGCCTTCGAATTGCATGACGTTGCTGATGTCATCGTCGCCATGAACGCGTTGTCGCTTCGTGATCGTTGTCATATCGGTGTCGTGTTTGATGTCGTTGCCGTTGTCACTATTGCTTTATGTCGATGGTAACTTGCACAATGCTGTTCGACTGTTTCGATTTCAGCGCTTTGATTGCGCTAAGGCGCCTGTTGGAAATTTGCCATTCATGGGACCAAGGACCAGCTCGGGTAAGAAGACAGTAGCGTTTTTAAATTTCTCCGACCATTCACGTTTGGATATATCAAACTCTTATTGATACGTACTACGTGGTATGTCTGTCCTGAGATCGGAAGAGCTTGCTGTAGTTTTTTATGGTTAAGGTGTGCTGTTAAGTTCTTTGATTTGGCTCTGCGGCTCCAAGGCTTTCATCCTAAATAATGGGATAATTAACGGATTTTTTTTGTGCCACCCTGGACATTAGTGAAGTGAAGCCATGGCATTTTGAAGGAGGGAGTTATGGCAACAGTCTCCGAAAGGAATTTATTTATTTTTATTTGCCCTTCCCGGCATACCCTGCGTCTCCTTTCCTCTTATGCTGACTAGCAGTGGGATCCTTTGCATCAATTTTTATCCAAAAAGAAAACTAGGCCATTTTCTTCCATCTAGACTGACTCAGTGTCATACGTAGTTGTATAAGGATTTCCAAGAGATTTATCAGCGCGGATCTGTCACTTTGGAAGCGGCACCCTGTGCCTTCTTTCGACTGAATCAGCTAATGCTCGGTTCAAACGTCACGCTTGTCCCGCGCATAATTCCATTTAAAGTCGACCCAGGTGCGACACCGTTTCAAACGTCGAATTTTATTGTCGCTCGCACTGAGATAATCAGGCTCGCGCGCCCGCTGTGTTTAAAATAACTCCAGTCAAGGATGGGACCTGTCAACATGCAACTCTGTTCAGGTCGTTCACTTGCTGAATGCGGGTCTCTACGTTGCGCTAGAGAATTGATGATATTTATAGAGCGAAGCTACAGGATATTCTATTGCTTTTCATATTATTGCATTCGCAAAATTTTGGTAGGAGAAAGGAGCAGGCGAAATTCTTTGATGAAATGTGATGCCTTGAAAGGGCCGCCTAGTTGAGTTAATATAATTCTTTATAAGATCCTTTTCGACCGCGGACTTACATAGTCCTGATTTTCTTGCTTGAGTTGGTATCGCAGTTTGCATGTTCTTTTATCTTGAACGTAGTGGAGAACGCGAGTGCGCATGCTCACTTTCCTGACAGCCAATCAGAGTAAAAAATGTTATTATGCATTTAGTTCGACCCATGACAAGTGCGACGTTTAAAACGGAGTCGCACTGCAGACCAATAGATCGGCAACCTCTGCCAAGCTCGAAATAACTGCCGCACGTAATTAAGCTATCTCTCTGAACTGATTCAAACGTCGAACATCTGGCGCGTCTAATTAAATGATTTAGTTCAACGCGGCGGAAGTGCGAAGTTTGAACCAAGCATAAGGCTCTGCCTACTCTATTCCACTATGTGTTAGGCTCAGTTGCTGCCGCGTCGAATGTGATTCCTTTAAATTCGACTAAGATGCGACACCATTTCAATGGCCGAATTTAATTGTCGCTCGAAATTAGTAAGCAAGCTCGCGCACGCTTCTAAATAATGCCTACAGAATTTCTTGCAGCGCCTATAATTATTGGGCAGGACCGGATCATAATTTCTCTTCCTTGGGTTTGGTGGCATCGCAGTCTACATGTTCTTTTATCGTGAACACAATGGAGAGCGCAAGTGCGCATGCGCATTTTTAAAAAGTAAAAGTTTTAATAATGCATTCAGTTCTACGCGGCAGAAGTTCGACGTTTAAAACGGAGTCGCACTAGAGTTGGATAGATCGGCAAGCTCTGCCGAGCTCTACATAATTGCCGCACGTAATTAAGCTGTCGAACTGAACTGATTCAAACTTCGCACTTCTGCCGCGTCTAATTAAATGATTTAGTTTGACGCGGAAGAAGTTTGATTTTTGAACCAAGCATTAAATGGATTCGTGAGTGTTGTTGTTATTGGAATTCGCCTATTGTGTAAACGCCAATTTTCTTTTTGAACCAAGTTAATTAAACGCGGTGATTATCCTTTTAATTGGGCACCTGAAGTTGCCATAGTGACGGATTTCGGTATGCCCTTGGCCCCAAGGATCGGGCTTGTGGTGGTAAATGCATGTAGAGGTATACTCGCAGACCCCTTAGTAGAGACCTCTGCTTGCCATTCTTCGAAGAATATGTCGCAAACGTGATTGTTTCGGCTTCTTTCCCAGGAGATTGATGCGGACCTTGTGTGTTAGTATTGCTTCGCTGATCCTCTTACGTCGGATTCGGTACTACACGATTGGAAACACACTGACGCAATCCTCGTTAGCCCAGGACTTTGCCTTGCGCTTGTTAGCCGTGCGAACGTGCTTGGTGGACAGTGCCTTGCTGAAAACCCTTGTCCAATCCGATGAAGGTTTGTTTTTCAGTGTGGTGGGCGTAGGTTGTGTCTGTTGTGAGCTTAGGTGATGAATCATCAGCGGCGATTGCAGTGCCGCCGCAAGCCAGTACCCATAGTTTTCCTAGTTCTACACTCTTCTCAACACACAAGCGCAGACACACGCTCATCCCACACGCACACACACACGCACACACGCGCACACACACACACAAACACACACACAAACACACACACAAACACATACACACACATACACACGACTTACAGGATGGTGCTTATGTTGACCTATACTCAGTAAAGAAGGGACCCTGTACTACCGAGGTATAATGAAAAGATAGCGCTTTCTCGTTTGAGTTCTTGAAACATTTTCTTTTGCCTTGCCTTTATGAGAAGTGGACCAAGCAAAGTTAGATCATTGAAACAAAATAGGTGTGGGCGTACTACAGCGAAAGTGCAGGGCACCTTATACTGGAAGCGAAAGAGGCGATCATGCGATAGCCCGACAGTCAAAAAGGATACTAATCAAGAACCAGCTTTGGGAACTTCAGTTTTTGCTCCTCTGTCTCTATCAGATTCTTGTCGAATTTAATGAGTTCGTTGAATTTGTTGTTGAATTTGATGATCTTAACAATTTTAGTGAAAAATAGTTTATAATATAATATATGATATGATATAGTTTGATGTGATATATGATATGATATAATGTTTTGTAAAATTTTCTTTTTGGTTGTGAGTAACAACGTGGATTTGCAAACAATTTCACAAACTCGCGGAGTTACAAACAAGCGGGCGTCTCTCGTGTGACGGTCTAAGCCGGTGCGTTCCGCTACTCCTAGTGACAGCCTGTACCTTAAGCCAACGGACAGAACTGAAATATCCGAAATTATTAATTCACTGATTACTTCTACAGCGACTGGACCACATAGCATTCCAACCAAAATACTTAAAATAGGCTCATCGTTGCTAG
>QQSS02217649.1:0-10976 GCA_003687565.2 Craspedacusta sowerbii
ATAGATAGATAGATAGATAGATAGATAGATAGATAGATAGATAGATAGATAGATAGATAGATAGAAAGATAGATAGACACAGAGCATTCAGAGAGGCAGACAAAGAGTAAGACAGTTAGAGAGGCAGGAAGATCGGACAGACAGACAGTAGAAAGGCAGACAGGCAAACACATAGACAGACAGACCGGACACATTTGAAGACAGATGGAAAGACAGGCGAACAGACGGGCGGAAAGATGGATTGCAGGACAGACGGAATAACAAGCTGGCTTAGTGGGAACCAAGTGGATTGGCAGATCTAACGCACCTATACGCAGACAAGAATTCGCCATTTTTCATTAACTAGAATCCTTCAAGAATTGCGTGCTTAAATTTCTTTTGGGCAGCGTATTGTAAATTATTTATTCTTGGGATTTATTATTTTGGCTGCTTTTCCCATGTTAAACTAGTGTATGCGTTCGAATCAGATCTCGATCTTTCATCGCCATCTCAGCTGGAGAGAAGACCACGCTGAATTTCTTTCTGCCAACGTGTAACCTCATTGCTAGAGATTTAGTGCAAGATAAGCTCGAGTGTGTTTCATACGTTTCAGCTAGTGAGATTAAGAGTCGATCTTGGCTAGGGAGACGATTACAATTCTTCGCCATTGCTTTTTTTGGTTCTTACTACCTTCAAGTGTGAGAACTCAAGTTAAACTTGTGAATGACTTTTTTTTGTCATATTTCTTCTTGTTTGATCATTAATTGATTGCGTATGTACGTAAATTTTGCCGTCAAGTACCTAGGGAAAAATAAGAGAAACTGCGCACCTTGATGAGGTCAATCAGTTAGTATTGGTGATTTCATTAAACCTTTTTTTTTTATCATATGCTTGTTGTGGTTTTCTAAGCAACTACACCTAGACTTTCTCTTCGCTAGACTTGCTTAACAAGTCTTCGTTAGCAATGGCGAACAGGTCCTTAAACTATTAAAGATTTTCCCACTCCTGTCAATTTTTAATAATTCGCTCAACTCTTGTGTCAGCTACCTCACTTCTACGTCACTTCGGCTAACATATTAATAATTATAATAACATTCAACTGATTTGGCGTCAAAGAGCAGCTAATTTGACGTTGGTACGTCACCGCTCTGTGTATTGGCGTATCTAACCTCACTTGCACCGCCACAAACTTCAGCGTGCCCGTAAGAGTCAAGAACTGATGGCTTGAAGATGGCCTACTCTAAGCCAGGACATATAAAAGCCAGCGAGGCCCAAGATGAACCTCTGCAAGATCTTTACGTGACGTCGTACAAACGCGATTTCACAGGGATTCACGGGCCCCCTGCCAGCAACGCCAGACCAGGCACTTCAACATTTCCTTCGGGCACGGAGACGGGGGATTCCGGGTACACGGCGGACTTCAGCTGGAAACAGGTTCAGCGTGAAGAGTGCCAACGAACGGGAACATCTTCAGGTCAGCGAGCGAACAACCCACATCCGCTGGCGTCTTTCATGGTATGGAAATATCCTACTTGCATTTCGTCCAAGGAGCACAGGATCTTGGGAGACGAACTCAAGGACGTGATCTGCAAAGCAAAGCTTCACTCAACGTATCAGGTTAGTCTCAGAGTATGCTTTGCAACACACCAGGTCTCCGTGCGTTTGACCTCTGCTATACAAAGTCGCACATGAATATTTGCATTGAGCACCCAAATGCATAAGTCTCCAAATCTGTTGCACAGGTTGGCTACCATCATGTGCCATACTTTTTGGTCTAGAGCTGTTGGTCTTTGCCTTTCATGGCATGGCATTTTGCTTAGGTTGATTATAAAGAATCGCAACAAGGAGATGCGGGCCAATCAACGTCGCCTTGGTATCAGAGCTTCCTCGACGACAAGAAACACGTTCCTCCGAGGTCGCTGGATACAACTGCTCGATCTGACTATCAAGGACCTCATCAAGTACTACCGATGAACTCTGTCACTACGCGTTACGGGAGCAAGTTTAATCGGCGATACGCAGCAGTCGGGGCGGTACCTACCGTCGTGGGGGACTCCCCCATGTTCGACTTGAACCTGCAGTCTACTTACGGGGACGACTTCCACTCGCCAAAGGGGTTCAACGTTCTGAAGCCAGCGGCTAAGCAAGCGTTAAGAAAGTACGTGGCCAGTGCAGGAGAAGAGGAGAGGAAGATCTTGATGAATATGCTTCAGGAGATGGACGCAATAAGTGGCAAGCAAATGAAAGATGGAGAGCGGTTAGAGGTACAAGATACGGTAGAGAGGATTTCAGACTGGGAGGGACCAAGCTGGAACTAACAAACGAACAATTTCAGCCCCGAAAGGGTTTTTGTTTTGCCTCAACTTGTACTTTGCTTGTACAAATGCTAATGTTTAGAAAAGGTCACTTTCACCGTGCGTGCAATTCTAACAACAAAGACGTAATTTTCTGCGCACACGCAATAAACAGAAATTTTGTTGAGGCCTAAAAGCCCTAGAAACTTTGCAAAAAAAATATTAGCACATAAAGGCTAATCTGACCGACTGACCTACCGGATGAATGAATAGTTGACTGGCCGAGTGGCTGACTGACTGACTGACTGACTGACTGGCTGGCTGGCTGGCGGGCTGGCCGGCTGGCCGGCTGGCCGACCGACCGACCGACCGAACGACCGACCGACCGACCGACCGACCGACCGACCGACCGACTGACTGACTGACTGACTGACTGACTGACTGACTGACTGACTGACTGAGACTTCCCTAAGTAAAAGTTCCCTCGCATTAATGACTTCCTTTAACTCTTCTCTACTTCATCTCACAAACGAAGCAATAAGCAATTTCTTTTATCCTATCATAAATAACAATTGAGAAGGTGAAAGAATACCTATAAATATTCACAGGGAAGTGGTGATAGAAATAAGCTTCTCTAAAATGCAATGCTACTAACAAAAGTAAGAGCTAAGATTCGGGACGGCTTGTGAGCTCGCATCAATCAGAGCTGAATTAAAATTAACTTCCTACTTCAATTCAAAAGTAACTTTAATGTTAAAGGTTATTGACCTCATTTGATTAAGAGCGATTGCCTTATATTATTGAAGCTTGGAAATTACTGCAAGCAAGAAAGTATATTTACTTCTAATATCCTTCATGTGTTTTAATATGAGGTCAGTCCCAACGCGCGTAAGTACATTTAAGCCGGTGTTCTCATATCTAAAAGACGCAATCTAAATTGTGGGGAATTAGCTCAAATGGTAGAGCGCTCGCTTAGCATGCGAGAGGTACGGGGATCGATACCCCGATTCTCCACTTCTTTTTTTTTTTCGCGTTCTTAATAACTATGCAATCGGAATCAGCGGTTTGTAAACAGTTACCAATAAACGATAATTTCTTCCTGAACAAACAAAAATACTTGTTTCCAGAGGTAACTATCTATCTGCAGAAAATACTAATTTGTTTTCTCCCACGAAAATATTAGTACTTTGTTCTCTACATTGAATTCACAACTTAAGCTAATGGAAGAATGGATTCTTGCCAACAGTCTTTCTTTAAACATATCATAAACAAAATTCATTATATTTGGACGAGAATCAGAGAAAGACAGACTTCCTTTGCTTCCACCCAAGCTTTCATTGAATGGTGTTGAACAAAAACGAGCATATAGCATAAAATTTCTGGGTACTACATTAGACGAAAACGTATCTACGCACGTAAGGCAGTGGAAGCAAAGGTATCTAAAAATATTGGTTTCATGGCAAGAGCCACAAAGTGTTTGCACTTTGCATTCATTCGCCCTACCTTTCATACGGAAACAGTATCTGATCCAGCACCCAAGAGTGAGTTATCAAAGCTGCACAGACTCAAAAAAGCGAGCTGTACGCATCGTTTCATTTGCTGACAGATTAGCTCACTCAAGGCCTCTCATGGTTGAGTGTAACATCCTGAACATATATGAGCTAAACATCTTTCAAACCTTAGTCTTCATGTAAAGACACAAAACTAAAACCTTTCCTTCGGTATTTACTACAAGCTTTAGTCGGATCAATCACCCGTATCACAGTCGCCTAGTCAAACCTGGCTAATTTGGAAAAGTCTGCCATTGGAAATCAAAGATATTACAGTCAGACTCGTGGGACGTTCCTTTGGAATCATTTTAATTGTATGAAACCTAAAGAAGCCACGCATCTGAAAAAAAAATAAAAGTTGAAGATCAAGAAATTCCTGTGCAATCACCCTACCGCTATTACAACCTGGTGATGAGTAACTCTGTATAATTGCAATCTAAGGATATTCCTTTACAGATGCTTTAAAACCATTGTAGAATAAACACAAATTTGGCAAACAGGATCTGTAATAGGCTGTACGTTATCCTCCAACTGCCAGCAAATAACGATTGGATGAATTTAACCACCTTACAATAAACCCGCAAATAGATATTCGATGTGGCAGTAAGCAGTGCTTACAGAAAACGTGCAAATTTAGTTTTTTTCCACATTCCTTGGAGCCCACTCATGTGTACTTCGAAAATAGTTCTCTATGAAAAGGTTCAAGGCCTTCTTGGAGAACCATGCCATGCCCAAGCACGTAATCCGGACTAATAGTAGCTAATTTTATTACATGCTTGTAAATTTTGTTTACTTGTTTGTTATACATTCATACTCTAATAGATATTCATATTCATGTTCTATATATTCATACTCATGTTCCATATATTCATATTCATACTCTAATAGATATTCGGTGACTACGCCTCATCTTGTAACACAAACCCACACGGAGAACATCCTTAACACAATGTTACAGAGGCGTAGGCCGCTAAAAAAACACAAGCTTTGTTGAACCTCCACCAACAAAAGACGTCTGCAGAATAAAAAGCCAAGTCGAAAGCAAAAAAAAAAAAAAAAAAAAAAAAAAAGAATGGGCTAACAGACTTGCAGTTTCTTCGTGTGCACGCATGCAGAAGTGCCAGTAAGATCGCATACACAACGGAGGGCAGTGTCCCGCATGGACCGCCGAGCTTCTGCGCAGGCTTCAGACAACCACGACTGGGGGGTGGTTCGTTGCATTAACGAAGGCCACGGCTGCAGGAAAAGCAACTGCGAGAGAGATGCAAGCTTAGGTCTTCTTGTCCGTACGGAGAACGTGTCAAGCAAACCCGCTTAGAGCGAACGTACCCAATCTGCGGATTTGAGAATTCTTGCTAAGTGACGTAAAACGCGAGCGGGTGGACGGGCGCTTGGCAACCGATCCTCGCACAGACATATTTGCCCTTGAAGCATCAAGCGACGATCAGTTCGTGCTGTATGATTCCTTAAGCCGGACCATCACTCCTACTCAAGCTTATCACGAGACAAAATCTCTACGTTCACTAATGATTATACTGATCCATCCTGCATACACAACCACATGTAGTTCGCTCATGAAACCCACGAAAACACCATTATTTACATCAGCATTTGGACCCACAATAAACACTGCTCACGAATCGATTGACCTGGTTTGTGACGCAAACTGTGCCCTCACTTCCAAAGCAAAATGAATCAATATAATTGCACCAGCTCGTGATCTCAACTTACTTCCTTGAGATCACGTTCTTGAATCGTGCTAGCAGCGATTAACGTTCTTCCGCCTCAAAGCGGATTGCTTCTAATTGCAAAACATGGCAGCCAGACGTCCTCTCCCCTGTTGACGCAAAAAAATCTATTGACTAAGACCACGTGTTAGTCAGCTTTTTCGGAGGACAACCAACAATACCCATTAGTTCGAGATCTTTCCCCCGCTTGGTCGATGAACGGATTCCAATCGCGAGGCGACACTGGCGATTAGAAATGTTTACCTGTTGTGTCAGACAACAATAAACTTGTGAAATGACGGGAAGTTCCTAAAATCGTGTGCCAACATCCTGATACAAAGCAAGCCAATCAAGGTGGGGAAGGTTAGCGGTGGGGAAGTAGCCTACGATGGCAATAGATATCTTCATAAAAGAGCTCGAGCTCGTCTGGGACAGGCCATAGACGGAACGTGCTTCCTAGTAGCGGTCACCAAAGCAGCAAGTAGAGACGAACCTGACCGGAAGACTGAAGTTTATTATGTTCGTCGCAGCTTTGTTGAAGAACTTAATCTCAAAACCCTATCCAGGTAGTAAGAGTGGCATCAGGGCGAAGCAACTAAGATGGCAGACGAAACCGATTTTGGTTATCACGGCATCCCCACAGTCGAAGGAGTTAACTGTATGACCTTTAGGCATGAGAATAAGTCGAAAAGTGCATATGGGAGGAATTGCGTCTGTGGTTGAGGGCTTATAGAACCGGGCATAACGACGGCTCGTATCTCGGACATGGCATGTTGAAGGAGTTTTGAAAGAGCTGGGATGTCGATCTGATTTCGCATGCAGTATTACGATCGGACGTGACGTGGTGAAAGAGTTTTGATGGAACGCTTATGAAAAGACATCCAGTGGATGCTCCTGTGTTTCTATGTCGTAAGCGTTTCATCTGTGACAGACTACGTTGGAGGAAAACTAGGAAAGATCTTGTTGACATGAAGGACACCAGCAACAACAACAACAACAACAACAACAACGACAACAACACCAAGTTTGATATTTGAAAAAGAGAATGTTTCTTTATAGTAAATAGCAACATGAATGAAGCGATTACACCTAGGGGCAGACGTCAGTTTCAGGGAACATATGGAAGATTCATTGAAGGGAGTTACTACGCAGAGCAACGACTGATGTACGAAAAACTGGCTCGTAAGAACTTTCTTCGGAGCTTGTATTTTGAGCATTAGAATATAGCGCTAAATAAAATTGTTTCAAAGTTATTCAACGTTTGTGTTTTGGTGCTGTTTGTGGCTTAACGTTTTCAATAAGTAGGGCGAATTTGTTACCGGGGCTTTTTGCTGTCATATATCATTTTTCTTTTGTTATGAATTGTTCTACTTTTCGCAATTTCGCCTGGAAAGGAATCCGTTGACTTTATACGTAAAACCAGCGCTGATTACACCCATTTTTTTTTTTTTTTTTTTTTTTTTTTTTTGTTGTTGAATGGGAACTAGTAAATCCCGTGTTTTACCAGGCAATTGCAAAATTTCGATCCGGTGTTTACCGAACAAGTGCAAATAGTTAACCCGGGGATTTTACCAGGCCATTGTGATTATTTAATCCGGTGTTTTACCAGACAATGGAAATTATTTAATCCGTTGTTTTACAACGCAATTTCCAACCGGTAATCCGGTGCTTTGCCAAGCAGAGGCAAAGCGGGAACGCTTTCTCATCCAAGTATTCTGGTAAACCTGCGTCCAGAAGGAAGAAGTCTGCTCAAACGCCCAGGTATAAAAAGTAGAGCCTAGTTTAATCCATGTACGTTATGTGATCTAACGTCCTTGATTTTACCCCCGTGATCTCCCCACCCGGTCATTAGAGACGCACTTCAAAGCCCAGTGTCCACTGAAGACTATAGAGCTAAGGGAAATTATCGTATAATCATCTTCCGATTCCATCCTTGTGTGATTGAATGGGATGGAAAGTGATAGAACTTAAAGCTTAGTTAGTGGGCACAACTGCGAGCAAGATTTTATCCATAGCGATAGAATCCATCGATCGCTATGTTTAAATACCCGTCGCTATGAAATAAGCGATGCAGCTCTATCACTTTCCAGTGGACACGAGGTTAAATCCGCTGCGCTGATAAGACCTATAGAGGTAGTCGTAGAACTCTATGGGGAGAAAGTATCTACAGCCCGTTTAGTAAATATAAACCTAGGCCATCATCCAGAGCCGCCGCATTGGTTTTGCCTTGATTTCAACTGAATTAACAAGTGAATCGGTAGGAAAGCATATTTCCTAATCTACTCAGACTTCTTGAATAGGCAATCTGACACTGCCGGGTTTCAACATCAAGGGAATCCCTGCTATGAATATCCACTTAAAAAGGTTCGTGTGTTGATATGTAGTTAGTTTAGTATTTGTTACCACATTCATGTTCTCCAGTCGACAAAGGTGGCTATATTTATGCGTTCCTATACAGGCTAATGAATTGACCGCTGACGGAAAATAGTTTTTTTCCTGTAACAACGTTGTGACAAATGAACCATAGTCATAGAGGTAATCGCATGGGTATATAATAACTCTATGACCATAGTCTGCTCAACTCGCTTTTGCAACAAATCAAGGGCATAATTCCCGTATTCGATCTCAAAATTCCCGAAATACATCCCGTTTCCGAATATGTAACTCACAAACCCTGCATGTAAGAATTTACGACGATTTTATGTAATCAGCGCTGTTTCGTAGCTTAAGTATCGTTCATCCAGTGAAAGTTCAAGTACTGGGCGGATTTTTAGAAGTTAAAGGTAGGTAGAAGAGTTTTTATTTATTTATTTATTTATTTATTTATTTATTTATTTATTTATTTATTTATTTTTTATTTGTTTACTCCAGCCCCGTGCGCCGAGCTATGTGGTGGTTAGGCAGTCATGGCTTCCGCACACTACTCACCTGTACCCGTTAACTTACTCGGTCTCACTAAGCTCTAGTATGGTGCCTGTCAATGTAAAAATGAAGCCTTAATGAGGTAGCCAGAGCTTCGCATAAAAACGACACCACGGGACGGTAACATACATGTTGGCTTCCATAAACACTTGTACAATGCAAGGTCCAGTATCCCACCTCCTCTTTATTCAGCAGACTTAACCTTTCTAGTAAATATGCCGCCTTGGCTGTCCTTATCATCCGATACTACGAATCTCCATGTTTCTTGATATGATTGCTATGCTCAAACGAAGGAGGAGATCAATTGGGTAGGGTCAGCTGACTAAACGCATTTCTTCTAACAGACAGTTAACATGCTCACACGTAAGCTCGAATCAGTACCTAAATCGTACCAGTTGCAAAGAAGACGAACGAGTTCGTAGCTTTTGAAATGTTCCTGTGCAGTAAAGACTTAAGCCCGACGCGTTGCAGTTGGTGCAAAATCAAAACTTCTTTATGCGCTTGTGGCAAACTTTGGACGGATGTCGACTAACTTGGAGAGCCTCAACGCGGCGGTCGGTGGCAAGCAGGGTATGTGAGCATATTTTTGTGGCTACCCTGTTTGGCGAATCTCCTAAGAAGACCTGACCAGCTAGTAAGACTTCGTCATCTGCTGGGAAGGCCTTCACGAGGATTGTCTCCTGATAACAGAGGACGATGCGGTCACAGTTTCAAGATCGTTGAAGCATCGACCAGTCGTCTGAGCCTCCCTTTGAGTACACGTATCGAGCTCTTTAGCTCCTTGAGAGGCTCAACCGACATCCAACGACTGGCCTCATTTGCTGCCACCGACGATCGATGGACTGCGCATTCGGTACAGCGCCTGGCTCTTCACCAACACAACACCAACACCAAGATGAAGGGATGAGCGGGAGTGTCGCACGCCTGTGCTATACTTTAAGGATTACATCCCTTAGCTTAGATGATACTTGTTGCACGATACGTGATACGATACATGCCTGATTACATGACACATGCCTGAGTAGTCTGACTACGCACGAAATAAAGATAATCCGCATGATCCAAAATAGTAAGACCTGTAAAATATGCGAATTAACAAATGCAACTAACGTTTTGCACACTACGATAGCGGCTCCATGGAATTAGCGACTCTGACGGGGACTAAGACATTTCCTAGCCACGGGAAATTCTTTACAAAATGACAAGGAAGAGAACCTTTACATACTATTTGCTACTATCCTTGAAAACCGGAAGAATTGCCACGAATTTATTTTTCCATCGAGAACTCTTGAAGTTTCCTGCGAGATTTCTTCGTCACGACTTTTCCCAGAAATTCTTTGCCAGGGCATAAATTGCCAGGTTAGGGAAATTAAGTTAAGGGAAATTCCCGGTGACCTTGATGCAAATCTCACGACATAGTGCGCAGTTCAATATGGCAGCTGCACAATAATTTCTAACAAATCATGAATTTAAAAACAAAATTGGATTGAATATTATTATATTTGCTAGAGGGTCATCCCTTTTCCTCGAGCGTGATAAGGTTAGGCTTCAGATTTAGGGTCAAGGACTAGGGTTAAGGTTGGGGTTGTGGCTAGATTTAGAGAATAAGGCAAAAAGAAAATATGCCAACAAGAACCCGCAAGTTAAATTGAAATAAGGAAGAGCGGGACAGCGCCCTCCCCCGCCACACACACACACTCACACACACACACACACACACACACACACACACACACACACACAAACACACACACACACACACACACACACACACACACACACTCACACACTCCTCCTGCAAGTTATTGGCGTACTCAGAGTGCTGAATTTCCTTGTCAGGTGCTCCTTGTAAACGGACCTCGTGAAACTTCTGAAGTCTTCAAGCATGCTTCATAGATACATCCATAGAGCTGTAGATTCAAATATGGGAAAAGCAGTAGTCAGGTGCAAATAAGTTCTTCTGGTTTTGTTTACCCGTTAAGCCGCATTGCAAAGGTGCTTTCTTCAAGAAGACTTATCACTCCCTTTAAGGGCCTTAGCATATGTAGATCTAAACGTTTTTGCAAGAAGATTTATCACATCCTTTAAGGGCCCTTTCATATGTAGACCTAAACGTTTTCCAAGAAGATTTATCGCACCCTTTAAGGGCCTTCTCATATGTATAAGTAAACGTCTTTAAGGGCCCTTTTAGATGCAGAACTAAACGTTGTTTGCAAGGAGGATATATCAGCTTCGGTCATGAGAGGATGTACAAGCCATCCCCAAAGCTGCGCCTTCGTAAACAAACTTTAACCTGCAGGCTGGTGCGTGATGCGTATTCACGACAAATATGTCCGCGGTTGTAGTTCTGCTCCGGCTAACAGTCTGTCAATATCTGGTCTTCAAGGAGCTTACCTATTTTGAAAATACTAGGACGTTTTGTCCTAGCTATCTATCTATCTATTTATCTATCTATCTATCTATCTATCTATCTATCTATCTATCTATCTATCTATCTATCTATC
>QQSS02217660.1:0-10976 GCA_003687565.2 Craspedacusta sowerbii
TACTACTACTACTACTACTACTACTACTACTACTACTACTACTACTACTACTACTACTACTTCTACTACTGCTACTATTAAAACTGATAAAGATAGTATACAAATAATTCTAGGGTCTGTGAGTTGACAGGGTTTCGTGGTCAAGTGGATTTCTGAATGACGAGCAGAACCATAATAGCCATCAGCCAAGCATGAAAACATCGTGTTAGTGCAAAGCTATTGGCAATAAGCTTTACATCGTTTCCCTCCAATTGATTGCCTCTGAGATATGAACAAACACTATTCTACCATTGCTGACTTAGAACTTAGATTACTTTGGGTCTCAAAACGCATATTAGAACAAAAGCCTGTGACGACTTTGAGATGCTCTTGAGCCTGTAGTGCATGGCCTTGCCGTCTTTTAGGACATATCATACCATCCCCAGCTGAGGTCCTTGTCCCTCCATTCTTCAGTCCAAGAATCCTGGCACCTCCCACAGTGCGGATTAAATGCGTGCACAGAAAGTTTGCGTACCTGCGTTAAAATTGCACAAGCAGCTACAATGTTCTTGATGGTATCACGAAAAAAGGCTCTAAACAAGCACTGCGTTTCAGAGCAGTCATGATAAGTGCAAATTGCCTGGAACCATTTCATTTGCAGTTCTGGAACATATGCAGCATTAATTAAATCATCTAACAGACTGGTACCAAGCCAGAGACGTACAAATATTCGACCTTCTGAAAGTAGCAATCACACCAAGCGGAAACAAACAAGTCCACATTTTAGTTCTCTACGAAAAATTGAAAACTGGCCGCAGATTAGGGGAAAAAGTGACAGCTCCAAATGGGTCCGTTTATCACCTTCAGCCCAATGGAAGGTGAGAGTGAGGCGCAAAAAATTCGGTCGCTTCGTGGATCCAGAGTGATCGACTACAAACAATCCAAGATCTTAAAGAAATGGGTTATTTTAAATGCGGATTTTATCGTTTTCAAGCAATAGTTTATCAAAGTATGCTTTGGCACCACTTTCACTCGGTTATTTGTTTACCTGTGATCGTAATGCATTACAAGTTGCTGTGTCTTCCCAATCAAAATCCTTTCTGACTTCTCGGTTCAACACAACATCAATTGATTGATTAATCTGAAACACGAATGAGGATATAAGTAACTGTACGAACATAAGCAATGTCTAATCCATGATACAGATGTCACAGGCCCCAAGTTCAAGATCTTTTTTAATTGTCCAAAATTTTCTTGCTCTCTTTAACTAAATTGGTGACGACGCCAACAACTCCCATACATATACTATTTTACCGAGTTTGCATGACACTTCAAAGCATCTGAAAAGGACATTATATCTCCAAACAAAATCTTGACACCATTTATTCAGATGACTTGTTTAAAATCAAGGGGTGGAGCTGCAGGAACGCTATCGCCCACATATTTAGCTAGTTTTTGGCCGCATTGCCACCATTTAAGTGCCAACCAATCCTAACCAGCGGTGGTTTTACAAAATTAAGTTACTAGGAGCCCTTACAGAGCTCTCATCAATTAAGCGTCTACATCCTTGTGGCGCTATTTCAAGTGAATCTCAAAGGATTGAAAACTTCCAGGCGAATAACAAAAAATAACGAACAATAAATAAATAAATAAATAAATGCCAATTGTGAATCTCGATTATCATTTGCCTAGGATTCGGGAGCACTGGACTAGACTGCAGGCTCGGTCTGAAGTGAAGGAACTGAGCAAAGGGTCTCCGCAAAGAAAGTCTCGACTACTTATAGTATGCATAACCCTAAATGATATGTGCTTCTCGGGATGTATTTTGTATAAGCAATTATTGGAGCAAAAGAAATCCTCTGTAGCCGCAGCTAATGTAAACGAGGCTACCACCTTGTTCGGGGTATATATACTGTCGCCTTAATGTGGCTACCGTATCTTTAGCGTTCGAATTGATAAAAATGCAAAGGCTTCTTGCATCAATTGGCTAAAATTATGTAGAAACGCTAGAAACGTACCTACTTGACCTGTCGGATCATCTGATGTAATACAGTATTACATTCAAAGTAACTTTGAATTGCACTCTTGAAACTTAGCGCCAGAGTTGAGACCAATTTGTTACTTTATGTCAGCCTTGCCTATGGGAAGGACGGGATAAAATGTGCATGCAAAGTAGTAAATTGGCACAAAAGACATGTAAAATTAAGTTAAGGGCAAGAAAAAAATTAGTCAATGGTTGCAAAAATGGTATCGTCACAAATTTAGAATGACAAGTCTGTTCACACTTACACTGTTGTTTAGTCATTCAGCTTGAGCAAGTCGGTAGTTTATTTCGTCTTTTCAATGAATTTTCAAATTAGATAAAATGCTTTAATCCTTTTTTGTTTAGAATATGCTGAGTTTTTTTATTGTCAATTGCACAGAGTGTGGAATATTGTGTGGATGGTCGTGGCATTGGCAAGACTAGTGCAGTTAAGGAGCACAAGTTTCCTTGACACAAGTCTGTGATTTGAAGAAATTTTAATCATAAAAATTTTTGGTTTCAGCAACTATTTTGATAAGCCATGAATTTTGTGATATATGTACAATTTCTTGCATAGCTATTAGCGTTGCTTAGGGCTTTTGACTATATGGGAAGTGAGCTATTTGTTTGCATTAAAGTCCTTGTATTTTTAGATGCTAAGCCAAGCCAAGAATGGCTTTTTTCAACCTGTATCCAGTTGTAGTAACAGTTCTTTTGCTGCTTCTGACATTCAGTTTAACAAACTTTTTGCTCTCTGCATCAGTTTTTGGTGTAACTACTATAGTAACATGCATTTGCTGCAGGCTTCAAGTTCAACTTCAACTGGAGTCACTGTTTTACTATGTCATAAAAGCTCAAAAGCAGGCTGGGAAGTACTTACTTCGGTCTTCATCTCAGGAACCAGGGACGGTTGTTCATTTAAAGGAAGATGGTTTGCAGAGCCTGCCAAAGCCTATTGCTAATATTCTTAGGAAGTACATACAAGCTGTGCTTAGGGATTTTATAGAGTCCTGGTACACTACCATCGGCCCTGGGGAGAGGGAGTTTTTAAATGAGGTTCGTGTTGCTTTGGAGTATATTTCCTGTGAAGCTTTCATGGCTGTAAGCCAAGCTCATGTCCACCATTTAGCTGCTGACCTCATTCGTATGTTTCAAAGGCATGTAAAGATTTTCAATGAATGTAAGGATGCAGTAAACAAGAAGTACCCTGGAATTAGTGAAGCTGACATGGAAATCTGTATTAGTGAGCTTTATGATGCGCGAATAATAAAGCATGTTGCTACGACCAGCAAGGGTGCTGAAATAGACTACTTAAAGGCTCTTCTTGATGTCTTACTATTCAAGCTAGTTCCATCTGATATTTTTTCATGTGAGAGTGGCAGATTTATGTTAAAGGAAATACTAGCTGTCCAACTGTTGGATCCTCTGTTGAATGATCTAACTGATTCACATTTCATAAATGAGTCATTGGTGGATATTTTGGAACCTGGTGTGCCCCTTGAATTAGTTATTTTTAAATATCGTGAGGAGATGAACCGCATAGAGAGCGACTTTGAAAAGCTTGGCCCAGCCAAGGATGGTGACATAAGTGGTCAAGAAACGTCTTATGAAAGCAGCCACGAAGACTCTGAAACTAGCAGATCTGATTTCAAGTCTCCTATATCTCAGCCCAATATAAGTTTACATTCGGAAAAAGACACTAGACTTCAAAGGAACTCCAAGGCATCATTTGAGTCTGATGATGAAAGTGCACTCAATCAAGTAATCTTGTTTAACAAGCTAGAGGCTCGAGCATCAGAGCCTGTCTATGGCTCAACTTCGGTCAGGCATCATGAGAAATCACAGCCTCAATTCAATACTGCATTCAACAGCCTCCATTGCAACATTGCAACTTCGGCTTATAGTGATGCCGCACGGTCATTGGCGCCGTCCGAGGCAGCAGATAGTGGAGTTGTTGCATCTATTGACAAGTTATCCAAAATGGAGCACCATCTCTCTGCTGAGCAAACTGAAGGTGAAATTTCGCAGGTTTTTGAGTTTGATGACCATGTTACTGCAGTTTCTTCTGAGCCAGAGAATCTAGCCACCCAGAATGGAAGCCTTTCTTTGAAAGTTTGTCCTGCTCCCCCTTCAGCAGATATGTTGCAAAAAGGGAATATTTCCAAAATGCGGAAAAAGCTAAAAAGGAAACGTGAACGAGTGAAGTATAAGTCTAAGTTAGTAGGTGATGCTTTGGAGACAACAAGATTAAATTCTGAGCGTGGTATTGATAAAGATTTGACAACTGGTAGAAACACAATTGCTTTCCCGTACCAGAAGGCTCTTCATAACTTTGATGTCAGGAATAAAATTTTAGTGGTAAAAGATGTTGTTTCAGACGAAGTGGCATCGGTCGGTAATGATATTACCAAAGTATATTCCTCGGGTATGAGTGGTGCTTTTTATGAAATTGCTTCAACCTGCCCTACTTGTATTGAGATGACTTGCATGGCTAGCCCTTTTGTTAGTGACAAGCCACTCTTGGTTAAGCCTCCGGAAGAAGTAAATAAACGGTTTGTTGAGCATGATTGTGGTTTATCCGAAGAACACTTTTGCAATCGTGAGGCAGCAGAGGAGAGTATTTTGCCAGAGCCAGCGGATTCTGATTCTTTTGCTAGCTGTTCGGATGTTGAAACGGAAGACCTCTCAGAAATTGTTTCTAGTTCGGGCACTTTGCTTGCTTCTATGGAGAGCCTCGGCACCAGCTTATCTTCTTATAAAACTCAGCATGCTGCGGACAACTTTGAAACTACCTTTGATATTGTCTCATTAGATAGCCAAAATTTCAATGAGAGTGCCGAGACATCGTCCCTGCATGAGAGTAGCTACGATGAACTTGTGAGTGTTGGGTCTTCTCTTGGAACAACGAGCTATCAACTTATTACACACCACAGTAAATGTCACAGAACTCGTTCTATTCAGACTTTCAAAAGTGTTATTGAGCACAGCGCAGGTGAAACACCAAGTGGTCCGCTGTCAAAAAAGAGTAGCATTGACGCTAGCCGATATTATGCAAGGAATAGCAAACTTTTACACGGGAGCAAGCTTGTTAATAGTTCCAAAGCCGGGAGTGGAATGTTGTCACTGAATTCAAAGTTCAGTTCAGGTAGACATGATAAATCTAGGTCTCCAATTAGGAAAGCGAAGCTCGTAAGGCATGGTTCCAAGTTAAAATCAGTGGTCTCGATTTTCAGTCAAACTGCGGGGTCAGACTCCGAATTGGGAAAGAAAATTGCTGATAACTCTATGAATCTAGCGGGATCACCCGATCGCTACTCTAATTCAGAATCCAGTTCAGTTTTCTCCGAGGCGTCCGTCTCATCTCTCTCTACTTCTCAAAACTTCAATAGCATTCCTGGTTCTAGCCTACCGAGCCGCTTCAATGTGAGCGGTAGAGACAAGTTTATGGATACTTTCATTGAAGAGGTTGGAGCTGAGGCTATCGAAGCTGATCAGTACCTGGATGAGTTCGAGGACGCTCGCTCTCAGTTTTACTGCTCGTCCACAGATGCCGATCTTCCGGTAGATCCTCTTTCCTACTCGATTGCAGTGAACGATAAGGGCACTCCTGCCGACGTCCGGTCTGTAAAGTCCTTCAAGTCTGGCGACTCCAGGCCATCTGAAAAGAGCAAGGAGAGTGCTTTTCACCGTCACGCGGAAACTGATGGCAAGTTTATTCCCATGTACGAAGGCGAGGTTATTATGCCTCACCCAAGCAAGCATCCTGCCACGGCTTGGCTTTATCCCATGCAGATGATATCCGTGCCTGGCACAGAAATGGCTTATGAAAAAGGATGGGAGCCGGGAATAAATAAATATACCCTATACAGCATACACGTAAGTCCGATTGCTGTTCTTAAAGCGCTCAGTTTCACTATTATTGAAGAGCGATGGGATTCCGATGCGTTTCTTCTTAAATTTGTATGAGTTCCTTAGTTTATTATGTTCCTTATGTTCCTTAGTCTGGAAAGACATCAGCTATTCAATCCTGTAATATTTGCAAAGTTTAATACTCAACGTAATGTTGCAAGCGCGTTACGCCGTGCAATTTCTCTATCTGCAGTGGGGTGGGGTGGATTGGGATGGATTGGAGTGGGGTGAGTACCCAAGAGGTTTCTGCTAAGTGCTGCTTTCATTCACCCGTGTGTAGTTTGGAGCTGATCTAATCAATGCTGTTTGCGTAAACTGAGCGAAAGAAAAGTTTTCAGCTAGTCTTCATTGCAGTTCACCTCCGAGGTCGAGTCACTCAGTAGGTACAGTTGCGTGATCTTGTCACTCCTTTTCTGTGCAGTATGACATTCGTATCTGGCCTGATTTGTACTCGAATCAAATCATGGAGGCCTCGAATACGCACAAGGTATTGCCTGGTCAGGCAGGCGTCGGTGAAGGTCATGAACTTCGAGAAAGTGTGCCGCTCATCAGAGAAATTAAGAGGCGCTACAGGTACGACACTAAAAGAAATTCCTTTGTTTGTTATTGTTTCTGCTAAGCATTTTGTGTCACCATGTGCGTGGGTGCGTTTCATACGTTCAAATTATCAAGTAGGATTTTGAACTGTAATAAATGTGAGAACTAGGACTTCTAGCCATTTTTTTTTCTTGGTTGGAATATGTCGGCTCTGTAAGGTATCCTTTTTCCGGAGTCTTCCCTGAAGCGAGCGTTTTGTCGGTACTTCTTGACAGGGAGTTCCTGTACCTGCACAATCGCCTGAGCCACGGACCGATGTCGCGGCACATGAAAGGCATTCTCAGGCCTAATAGGCGTTATGCCATGCCTTTCGGTCGAATGGACCCGGATGTGATTGAAGGCCGAAGAAAGATTTTAGAATACTACTTGGTGGTATGTTTTTATAAAGTTTTGTTTACGTCAACATTATTTCCTATTCGAAAAGTTTGCATGAGTTAATGAAGATTGCATTTGCCGTCCATTCGAGTGTGTGCCGGTGATTCGATTATGAGTTTGCAGCGGTGGAGCTCTTCAGGTTTTTAACTTTTACGTCGCAGTCCGCCAAAATATGACATGAGCTATGGCAAATATTGAAAATGAACAGCGGCCATATCGGCTTCAGATTTGGCCGGACCTGTGTCCCACTAGAAAGGTTACGCGCTGTTAAGGTGAGGACCCAGGCTCCAAGGTCTGTTTTTTTCCTCGCACTAACTCGGATTTATGTGTCTATATAGATGCAAGGTTTAGTGCATTTAAGAGTGTTGTATCTCATTGTTTCTTAACTATTACGGCTGCGTTTTCAAATATTTTGTAACTTTAGAGCCTGGTTTCCCGACCTGAACTTTGTAACAGTAGGGAATTCAAAGAATTTCTTGGAGCAGAAGGTTATGATAACGTATCCTTCATCAAACCAAAGCAGATCCCCGCAAAGAAGGTATGGCTGCTATAGTAAGGTTTAATGCGGAAATATCGTTTACTTCGATTATCTGGATTCCTGTATAATCTGCTGCTTGCTAGCCATTTTCCTGCCTTCCTGCTTTCCTGCCTGCGTGCCTGTAATAAAAGGATGATAATGAACCCTACTAATAAATTACCGATCAGCTGGATTTTGAAGGGTTACGATATTGACCGGTTTTGCAACTTTTGTGTCTCCAGTGTAGTGAGGATGTTCTGCGTTTTTCGTATATCTTTAATGTCATGAAAATTAAATTTCAGTTCTTCAATGAGATGAACAAACTTGTAACCGATATCAAGACTAGGACGTTTTCCGGTGAGAGAATCTTTGGATGACTCGTACTTGTATATTGTTGCATTAACTTTCTATGCTGGGGTATTATGTTACCATATCTTCCACGTATCGGAGCGCACGTTGTTTCTTTATTTTATTTTATTTGTTATCGCTTTGCCTGTGGCAGTCCTGATTTCGTGCCCATGTTTGGTCGTCATAGCGTTAAGGCTTATGGAAGTACATGATTGGTGCGGGAAACTTAATTTCGGATGGATAGTGTTTAGACCAGAACTGTTGTTTCATCTTCCCTATGTTAATTTCCTGTGTAAGTCCTCGTCCGGGGTTCAAAATTGTTGTGGCAAGTTCCTCTGTTGAAGTCGGGGACCCAAATGGCGTTCCTGTTTCGGCTTCCATTTAATTTGCTATCGCGATTCTCCAACAAAAACGAATCCAAAGGAAATGGTCGTCCGTGTACTGGTGTAACCACATAATGTGGCTAAGATGGGAAACCTTTGGATGGCTCGGGAGGGGGATGTAACATAGTCTGCCCGTATCTTTGCGTTACCATACTCGGCTGCGTTATGGAAACGCAACAACTATACCGAATTGGAATGGAGGAACTACCAAAGGTGACGTGGGAAAACTTCGAAGTCGATGAGCTGTCTAGATGGATGTGGAACCAGTGTCAACTGTTATGTCACGGTTTACAGGGACGCTTTGGCTGATGTCAATGAAGTTTGCGAAAACGCGAATTTTCCCATCTTGTGTGAACCATTTCATCTTGCTTGAAGCACTTCTTATCGCCCTGGGGTCGGGATGGATGGGGTCACGCTCATGAGTCGACTTTTTTACTTGCCTTTTCTAAGCGATGTAAGGGACATCCGGCGTAAATGTTGCAGTGGATTTCGTGACCTGAAATATGTTCGTGCTTCTTCGAGCTATGCTTAAGTTTTCCCTTGCGAGCAAAGGTCTACCGGACGTTTCGCCTGGGGATGATGGTGTGTGTTCTACACCTACACAAAGAAAGCCGCGGTCTTGATCTCATCTGATTTCCACAGAAAGGTGTCCGACGATTCTATATTTTTTTGTTGCTCGCATAAGGTGCTCCGCAAAATGTCAGGCGTAAATCAATCTGATCAAAAGGCCTTATTTATTAAACGCATCTCTAGAGGTTTACAAGCTGATCCTCTCTCCACTTATGCTTCCACCCGGGATGCGAATTTTCTAAAATTTCTTTGTCGCTGTCGCGTGTCTATTCAAATCGCGTTCTATGGATTTAGATGGGCTTCTGATAATGCTTTATCTGAAATGGCTTTTTGACGTTGAGCTAGTTTGCGCTGTGTTTCTTTTTCGAAGTTATCCCTCCGGTCTACACACGCCGTTGCTAGCACTCTTTGTCTGGTCCGTTTTTATTCTTTCTGTGTTTGCTTTTTGCGTGAACATCCTATCCAAACTCAAATATATGTGTACGTATGTATGAATGAATGAATGAATGAATGTATGTATGCTTGAATTTATTTATGCATGTCTTTATCTATATTTGTTTTTTTTTTCTTTGTGCATGTATATTTACGTGTTGTATGCATGTGTTTGTGGCTTGAATCCCTTGGACGTTCGTTCGCGTTCTATGTGGTTATATGAATGCATGTGCTTTCCACAGGTCCAAGAGATCAAGGACTTGACAAAGCCGAGAGTGGCCTGAACTACCAGTACTTCATACATGGTTATGACGTGCCGAGGATGTTTGGTTATGCTGACAACATCAGCGTGGTATGATTAATCCTTTCGTTGGGTGTTCGTCTGTACGCCAGGATTTTAAAGTTTTGCCGAATTGGTGTGGCACGGCCTTAATTGTTCATCTCTATCGTGTTTATAGAAGCGGCACTCGGCACTGTGGGTGGCGCATTACGTGGATGCATGTCGCAGTGGTTTATCTTTGGACCGGTGTCAAGGTGACAGTTGCCCGGGAGATACCGTTATGGCGCAATTCGAGTTCGTTCAGAAGCCGAAACCGTATGGCATGTCTACGGACGGGGATGTGAGCGTTGACGTAGGCCTGGACGTGCGGACAGATGGTGACGTCGCTGAGGTTGCGGAGGAGCCAAGTCTTTCGCTGACGTCATCGACTTGTCGCGAGCGGGCCGTTCGATTCGACGATTCGGCAAAGAAGCACGACGGCCGGCGCGAGATGGACGAGCGGTCCATACACATCGCTGCCTTGTTCTCCGAAGAGCTTGCCGCACAGTTGCGCGAAGAAAAGGAGTTGCTGGCGCTTTCGAAAGAAAAGGACTTGTTCGAGTCTTCTTGGCCGATCACCGACTCGATTTTGTCGCTTCTGTGCGAGATTTTGAAAGGATACGACTCGTGGCTGACGTACGAGAAAGTGCAGCAAGCCATTCTCTTTGGCTTGGGTGGCGTTATTGAATGGTACGAAATAATATTATTTGTAGCTATTTGCCCCCTGTCTAAAAGATTTGTTTGTGCGTGTATGCGGTGTGCAAATCGCCATCAGTTGAAGCTTTTGTTTGCGTGGCTGCTGTTCTCTCTGACTTAAGATTTTACGAAACTCTTGACTGTTTAGTGTGTGTATGATAACCGAGTTACAGTCTCGCCAGTTGTCTATGTAGCCGTTGCTGTTGCTGTATGTAACCATAGTCTACAGTATCTTGCTTTGTGGATTATACATGGTGTCACTCGTTATGTGGCCAAGCCTATATGTGAACCTCGCATTACGTGACTACGAATGATGCGCCAGCTTTTCGTATGCAGGCTGTTAGCTAGGGAGCTTGACGAGGTGGTCATGAAAGAGAAGTGGTTCAAGTATTTGACTGACTTGTATGACACCGTCTGGGACGGTGACACTCTGCGACCAAGGAAACCGAAGCCCACCAGGGAGCGGAGAAAAGAGGCGAAAGAGGAAGCCTTGCGCAGGCTTATCGACGTATTGCCTTGTAAGTAACGGTTGATTATAACGAGTGTGTCATTCGGCGGTTCATCTGTGCTTTAGATGATACTTTGGCTTTACTTCATGAGAATCTTTCTTCCATTCTTCCGTATTTGTTTAATGAGAGTCGTTCTCTATTTTCAATCCATGTTAGAATTCTGGGCTCTCTCTTTTTCTTTTCCTCTCTGTCGGTGGTCTCTTTTTTTCATATGCGATCTCTCTCTTTCTCTTTCTCTCTTTCCCTCCCACTCTCTCTCTCAATCTTTCCCTGTCTGTCTGTCTGCCTATCTGCCTGTCTGTCTTCATATATATATATA
>QQSS02217671.1:0-10975 GCA_003687565.2 Craspedacusta sowerbii
ATCGCTTTTTCAAAGACTTTGCTAATATTTGAAAGCAAGGAAATCGGGCGGTAGTTGTTACAAGAGTCAGCTGAGCCCAAAGAAACTCTGATATGTCTACCAGCATCCGGAAATCACGATTTCCCATCTTTGTTAGCTCATTAACGTTTGTCGGAACCTGTTAGCGATGCAATATACATAACTTAAGATAACATAAAATAGAGAAGAAATAAGGAACCTCGATGAGTAAATCTTCAAGGCAAAGAATAAAGATAATAATTTTGTGACGTTTCGGTCCTTTATTGGACCATCTTCAGACTATTCTTGTTCGTTTAGTCTGAAGATGGTCCAAGAAGGGACCGAAACGTCACAGAAATTATTAGCTTTATTCTTTGCCTTAACATAAGATAAAAGAAGATAAAAATATACATAATTTGGTTTACAGGGATGATCTATGTAATGATGTAAAACGGACGCGTGAGGGAGGCATCAAGATATGCGTACTGAATAGTCGTCCCAGCCATGGGCTTTCTTAGGGTTTAGTGCTGGAGTGGTAGTAATTATTTTTTCTTGCGTGAAGTTGATGTCTGTCAGGTTCGCTTCTGTGCGTGAATGAAGTACCGGAGTTACTGCGTTGTGGCGTGAATATTAGGTCAATGCAGGACATGCTGCGATTTGTTACGTGAGTAGGACCAGAAACATGTGTCGCGAAGTAGATCGGTTCGAGAGAGAAGGCCAGTGGTTTTGCTTGTAGATCTTGTCTTTGATCTCTGATTTTACGTATTTTAAACTCAAATTTATACCATGTTGCTACATAATTCAAGTACGAGTTATACAAAGAACTGACCGTAAACAGTAATAAGTGGGAGAACGCCCAAAACCGCACATATTTAAATAACAAGCTGAATAAAGAAAATCATCGTAAACTGCAATAAGCTTACAACACCTAAAAAGGATAAGTGCCACGTGACGCGCGACGGTCGACACAAACATGGTAACCGACTACAATTTAAATACCAATAAAGACACACCCATACCATAAGTAAAAGATTAGCGACAACATGTAGTTTAAGGCCCAGGCTTTCGGCTGTCAGCTATAGGGACTCCCCATTAGGATTGGAGTTATCCATTTTCCACAAAAAATCGCCTCGGGCGTTAAAATCTTCGGTTAATATTAACATTTTGCTGCTGTTTTTGTTAGCAGTGAAACCAGAGTTTCAATGGAGTTCAGAAGCTTCTGAAACTCTGCGTTGCTTTAACTTGGGGATCGGTATATCAACGCAAAAATGATCGTCTTGCGGCGCAATCTGATTTCACACACAATTGATTCTGAGAACCCCACGTCTATTCTACGCCTAATAAGTAAAAAATCCTTAAAGTATAAAAGCACGCCACCTTGCAGTCATTTAAGTTGTCATTTCCGAAAATAGAGTACCCCGAAATTCATAAGGTGGTGTTCTGAAACTGCACAGTACTGTCTAGATGCGATTCAGTTATGGCCACAATATCTACCTGATGGAGTATTAGGTAGATATGGATGAAGGGAACTCGTATGTAACTATCTGAAAGGATGCTTTTCAAATTACAGTGGGATAACATATGAAAAATATTAGGAAAGTACCCGCATGGTAGGAAAGACGTGGTGTGTTGACGATCGGGTGCTCCCCGGTCGTTCGGGAGCGGACGGCGCCGGCCCTGCAAGGCTTTGGCCTTTTGACGGCAATAGCCGCAAGCTATGTTTTTGTTATGATATGTTAAGGTATATAAAGCTAAATGTTATTGTAACTGAGTCAGTCGGAGTTGGGAGTTGGAGCGCAGCTCAAGAGAAAGGTTATTTTGTAAATTTTCTTGTACTTGTTCTGTTCTTCTGGGTGTACTTGTCTGCCGGGGTGGCTAAAAAGGCGGGGCAAGCTTGCAACGGAGAGAACGGAACCCAGTGAGCGTGTGTGCATCCGAGTGCGCGTCTTTGGACCTGGTCCATACCGAGCCGGAGTTCAGCATTTGATGATTTGTTGTTCTCGCTAGTATTGCATTTCGGATTTGTTAGCAATAGTGTTCGATTAGGAAGAAGCGGCTGCTGTTTTTGTTATTGTGTTATTTTGGGGTTTTGCGGTTCTGCGACTAGTCTGCAAGCATCGGGGTGGTCATAAACTATAAATAAACTAGAGATATACTGCAGACAAAATTGGGCTGGATGTCAAAACTCAAGCCCATAGGAGCCTCGCCCTCTTAAATCGTACAGAACCGCTCAATGTGGCCATTTACTCTTATCTTTAACGTGCACTTTGCGTCAGCAAAAGAAAACTCGAGTTTTATTTTCAAGATTTATCTATGTAGATAACAGAAATACGTGATCAAATAAAATTACAGCACTCTACATGTGAAGGAAAGCTCTACAATAGCAAAGCTAATAAGATTTGAGTGGTCCCACTCAAGATCTTACTCTAGAAGTTGCATGACGTACATTTAGTAGTAATACTAATAAAAAAAAGTAATAGACTGAAATCACGCACGTAAAAGAAATATTTCTACATTCACACGAGAAGAAAAATACCATAACAAGACGCTTTTATTGGTGCAGTGATGATCCAACGGGCGCTACTCTGCATTCTCAGTACTTTGCAGTAAGCAGTGCACGAATTTATTTCTTGAGCTGCGATTTCGTGAGATTTAAGTCAATATTTATGTTAAGCACATCGTCAAATAACTCAGGCCCGAATTACGCAGCGATTTATTTCCGCATGTAACCGTGCGGACGTAAGGTGTGCAGAGGGCTTTATGGTCCACATTTTGCGTGATTCTTTTGTGGGTTTCGAAGGAGAAGAGACGTTGGACAGAAGAGGGTACATCACTCCTATTCCAGTAGTATAATAATAGATATCTACGTACTAGAATTAAATCTTCTAATTCCAGTCTGTTCAGTGAGTGCAAATAGGGAAGAATGGATATTATGGAACTTCCAGATGAGACAAAAAATGAAACATTCTTTTTATTGTCGAGGCGGGCATCCCGTGTTTCCGTAAAGAGCGAAAGCGAGACCTCGTTTGGAAGATTAGACCTGGCAATCGATGTGTTAAATGATCAAGTAAAAGAATTGTATCGAACATTATCAACGGAACTTGAGCAAACCAGTACAGTGATTCATACAGAGATATTTGAAATCAAGAATCGGAAGTTGTAATACAGAGGGAAAAACATTCCCTTGACAAGAAGTGGAAGATCGAAAGCCTATAGCAGTATAGCCAACATTCGTGGAAAGAAGGTTCTTCGGAATTTAGGTTTCAACGAACCAGTAGGCGAAATCACAGCGCGACAAGCTACATTACTGAATAGACTAACATCGTCGTTAAAAAATGGCTTCAGCGACATTGAGTTGGAACGAATGGTTGATCACGTATCCAATGAACTGAGAGGTGATGATTTATTCGAACATCCTCTACGTGAACTACTCTGTCTCGTGAACTTTCCATCGATGACTGCCCTGAGCCTAAAATACTGGCAAGGGAAAAGAAGTGGAGAAACTATTCTAGGCTCAGAAACGGTGAGCTTGTTGACTGAAATACCACCTTCTAAGAATCCAAGATCATAACAACGTTTCTGCCCTGTAATACATGTTACGATCATTCCTAGTCCGCAGAACATTGATATATTTGAGAAGCGGGAAATGATGAAACGAAGAAAAGTAGTCTGCGATAAACCTAATGACTGGTCTGATAATTTAATTGATAGCCTAGATGACACTACACAAGCTCAGATAATCATCTCAGTGATATCTTCACGAAGGCTAAGAACGATATCATGGCACTGTATGCAACAACAGAAAAAGTACCGACAGTTATGGATGAGGCACTAGCTTTTACACCCGTTCAACAAGCCTTCAAAACAGCATAAAGAAGGTAAAAATTAGCAACGATGACATGATAGATGACGAAACGTTCTTACATAAGGTTAGTGTCATGGAAAGCCATGATGAGGAAGTGGTACGGCTGCTCGGGGGAATGGGGCACAGTCGAAACCTCGCCCACACAAGGAGAGAGAACGATAGTCTAAAGGTCGATGTAAATATAACTACTTCCGCGCCAAGTCTATTGGTCCGTCCTGGAATTATATCCATAATAACTTCCTCGTGAAACTGTATAAAACCCTTGTAAATAGATATATAGAAGTTCAAGTTCAAGTAGAAGCAGTTGCAGTAGCGTAAACATACAAGCAGTTTAATCTATCCACTTTTCCGTGTTCTTTCTAGAGTCACTCGAACCTTCGTACGCGACAGTTAGACAGTACATTTACCGTGTTTAACAACGTGATGAATGAAATGGGATCGTCTAAAATGCAAACAACACGGTGGATAGAATTTCAGATGAGATGAGAGTGATAACAATACAATCTACGTTGAAAAAGCCTGTAATAGTAAAATGACAGAAGTCTTTCAAGAAAATGAAAAGTATCTGGTTTTGGACAGGATGATCAGTCACATGAAAACCCAAGGAGAAAATCCACAATTGTCAGCAAGTGGGTTCACTATCAACAAAATTTTGTTCATGACCATTCACTTAAACCAACTAAATTTGACGCGAGGTAGGTCATACATCCCACTAACAGACTGGGTTGCCAAGAAAAAAGGCGGTAGTTAACCCTAAAAACGAGCGCGACGAAGAATGTTTTAAATGGGCAGTGCTTGCTGCACTATATCGATGCAATGACGCACTAAGGATCTCTAAATATGGAGACTGTGTCGGTAAGTATGATTGGCGTGGGTTGGAATATCCCATGCCAGTGAACTGATGAATTTGAAAAGAACAACACAGAGATTGCCAGAAATGTGCTATACATCAATAAATCATTTACAGGAGTTCTCAGCAAATCGATGTTCGTCTCTACAGAAAATAAGATACTCTTGCATTTGATCAGTGATAACAAAAGCGGCCAACAACACGATACTGTGGTCATTAATCTTAGTCGATTACTAGGAAGTAAAAATACCCGACATGAACATCAACAATATTTTGCATGAATTGTTATCAAAGATTCAAATCTATCGTTACTTTAGATAGTCACTATGAATATTGTAAAGACAAAAGCGCTGTGGAGATAGAAATGCCTGAACATGAGACCATCGTTAAATTCGACCATGGAAACTGCCAGTTCAAAGTGCTAATTATTATGTAGGCAGATTTTGAATGCCTTCTCGAAGAGACAGGAGGCACGCGCGGGAAAATCAATAAACTCGTACCATCGGAACTATGTGTGCTTAGTAAATTTGCGTACAGCAAAATTGCAGATCCTCTGCATCTCTAAAGAGGTAAAGATTGTGACGAGGTTTTTTGTGAACTAATAAAAAATCAAGCAAAGAAGTTTTATCAAATGTTCCCCAAGAAACCCATGAACCCACTAAGCAAAACTGAATTGGATGAGTATTCTAGGGCCACACAGTGTCTCATTTTTCAGAAGAAGATTTCTGCCATGGATATGAAAGAATGAGATCTTTGTCATAATACGGGCCAGAACCGAGGACCAGCACATTACATATGCAATTCAAGGTACAAGCAACCATCGTATATACCCGCTGCTTTGCGCAATTTAAGAGAGTATGATGCTCACCTGGTTGTTAAAGAATTAAGGAAACCTTCAGCAGTGGCAAGATGGGGGTGATAGCACAGAATCAAGAGAATTACATTAGCTTCGATACAAAGTAAAAGTTGGCCAATCCATGGACAACAAAGATGAAAAAACAAAGATAAAACAATCAAGCTTCGTTTTATAGACAGCCTTAGGCTTAAGCAAGCCAGTTTGGACAGTTTGTCAAACAACTTGACAGATTCACCATATACGAATCTCTAGAAGGAATATGAAGATGCAGACATGTTCAAACTCGTAAGACATAAAGATGTCTATCCCTACGAATATATGGACACCGGGGAAAAAATTGACGAGAGGGAGCTTCCAGCTAAGGAAGTCTTTTGGAGTCAACTGGCCATGTTTGGTAAAAGAGATGAAGAATACAAGCATGGTCAAAACGTCAGTATTTCAGAGAAAACACTTGGGTGTTATTATGACACCTACTTGATTACAGATGTGTTATTGATGTCTTCGAAGCTTTCCGAGTCACTTATGACTTGGATCCAGCACACTTCTATGCGAGTCCTGGATTAGCATGGTAAGCTTGATTGAAAATGCCTGGTGTCAACTTCGAACTTTTAGAGGACACTGACATGTTGCTGATGTTTGAGAAGAGTTTTCGTGGTGGCGTAATACAAACTCTAAAGCAATATGCTCAAGCCACCAATCAATACATTTAGGAGAAATATAACGAAAGAGAACAAAGCACGTTCCTCTAGTATTCAGATGCAAACAATTGGTATGGCTGGGTCATGAGTCAAAGATTCCCTACTGGGAGTTTGAAGTGGGTTCTCGACGTTAAAAAAGTTACCCTGGATTTCAGGGTAATGGTGACAAGACCCATAATGATTTTCCATTTCTGTGTGAGCGAGTAAAAATCAGCAGAAAGTACGATGTGCATCTATCTGTACTACTGCCTTTAAGAAAGGTCATCGAGTCATTGAATTCGATCAAATTCCATGGCTGAAATCGAATATCGATCTGAAAACAAAGCTCGATGTGAGGCTAAAAACAAGTTTGAGAAGGAGTTTTTCACGTTAATGAACAAATCTGTGTTTTGCAAGACAGTTGGAAGCATAAGAAACCATCGTGATATCAAACTTGTCACGAATGAAAAAAGATTGCTTGAAAATGATCATGAATTCCAACATCAAGTCTGGCATCAAGTTCAGTAAGAATTTAATGGCCTGCGAGATAGGACGAGTAAAACTCATAATAAACAAAGCTATTTATCTCGGAAAAGCTTTTGTAGATATTAGTAAGACGGTCATGCACGAGTTCCATTACCATTACATGTCATCAAAGTATGGCGACTATGAAAAGTTATGTTACATGGACACCGAGTCCGTGATATATCACATAAAACCAGGCGCCTTCTACAAGGACATTACCAATGAATTTGCCTAATGATTAATAGATCTGAGTATCACCACGAAGACAAAAGACCGCTGCCCATCGGAAAAAATAAAGGGTCGTTGGGCTCATAAAAGATGCGTTAGACAAAAAAGTCATGACGGAATTTGTAGCATTACTACCAAAACTGTATGCATATCGGAAATTCGATGGTAAGGAATTGAAACGATTCAAAGCATTAAGAAATGTGTCGTAGAAAAAGACATCCGATTCAAAGAATATAAAACCTTTCTGTTCAGTGGAAAGGATGTATGTAAGAGCCCAGCTGTATGTCAAATTGAAAAACATGACATTCTCAATTGCAAAGTCGACAAGGTCGCATTAAACATCGGAATCGGCAAGGCGTAGAGGACGTGCGCCAGAAAAGCATGACCTATAGCGGATGCTAAAATGTACAATGTCATGGCACTGCGCCAGAATCGGCGTTTTCCTACATCTAGGAGGGATTTTCTGTACGACGTTACCTGTCGTGTCACAGCGTGTCTGCTCATCTGTGCTGATATTTTTGGGACCTGCAAGATCAAAAGTTCAACGATTGCTACAAAAAATTTAATGAAACGGAGACAAGCATTTATAGTCAATTTGAAAATGATCGTTTCAGATGTTGTTGCTGCGTTTGATCTATCCAAGGAAAGACTTGTCTATTGGGCAGAGAAAGTCAGACTCTACTATGATGAAATCGAAAAGTTGAGCAAGAGCATTGGTACCCTTGTTATCGGTGGCGAGGATGTCGAAGAAGAAAATTCTCTCGTGGTCAGTATATTTGATAAAGCGTGCGATGCGCCCGCGTCTTACAGCGTTTTCTTGTGGAGAATCAACGAACCCTATGACGAATGCGGTCGCTAGCACGATTGATGTGACTTCACTTAGACTTCCTAAGTCAGAGCTTTCGACATTTTCTGGGAACTTTCTGTAGTAGCCTGTGTTGTTCTTTACTTATTTAAGATAACAGTCGATGAGAGTAACATGTCTGACATACAAAAAATTTATATATCTGAACTCTTAGTTACGGGACGAAGCAGCTAAGCGTGCATGAAACATTGAAGTGTCAGGTGATAGTTACATAGTTGCTTTACATCGTTTAAGAGATAGGTTTGGAGACAAAGAGAAGCAACGAAATCGTTTGATTTCGAAACTGATCCTAATACTGACTATCGACATGGGAGACCTAATGAGATGCCGATCTGATGGTGATGATGTGTTTGCCACGGTTAGAGCTCTGGTATCGATGGGAGTTGGGCACTAAGTTTATGGAGTCATCTTGATTCTCGTTCTTGAAAGTAAGTTGCTGCATAGTTGGTGGTTAAAAAGACACTTCCCGGGTCTCGTTTTCATGCTCTATCTAAGCATGAAATGGAGACTCAGAGGGACAAAACCGGCAAGCCAGTAACGTTCGTTTTTTAGATCAGCAGGGAATATTGGTTTTTGAGATCTAAATATGGCTATTGCGTTTAACTGTGTGCCTCTGGTTTCTTGTCCAGTAAAATTTAATTCTGTTGATCGTGGAAGGTACTGCTGTGTGGCAGGATGTACAAGTGCAGCGTATACTCGAGATTGTAGCTCCAGTGGCATATCTCTATTTGGGTTTCCCAATCATTAAGGAGCAAGCCATCAGTGGACCAGAAATCTTAAGTCGTACAGGAGAAAAGGAGCGGACAACCGCTTTGCAGTCACAAAGTACACAAAAATACGTGAATTTTATTTTTAAAATGGCTATTTACGCAAAAGTGTCAAGACGGGGAAAAACTATCTGTGCCTAGTTCTGTGCTTTCTGTATTCAATTTTCGCCCACGGAAGACATTGAAGAGAAATCCTCCAGGAAAGAGAAACTCGGGTGCTAATAGCGGAACTAATTTAGAAGAGGACACCAAGTTGCGGGAAGGTAACGAAGTTGATTTTGCTTTGGAGGCCTTGTCAACAATTTGCGCTAGATGTGATTGGCTTATTTCACAAGCTGAGCACATGCGGCATGACAATAATAAACTCCAAAAGGCAGTCTCTGCCTTAACAAGCGATCTAGCAAATGTTAGAGGTCGCGTGTTTGCAATCCATGAAAAAATTCAAGTTTTTCAAAGTTTTCGAAAACTGAGACTGAGTTTCAAGCATTTACTGGATTAGAAAAAGTAAAGTTTTATGCTCTGTTTGAACTTGTTGATCCTGGAGAACTCGGTGAGAACATTAAGCTGTATGATGCTTCGCGTAACGGAAGGACTAGTGTCTCATCCAAAGAAAAGTCTGCAAAACCTGGACCGAAATCTAAATTGCCTGCTGTAGACCAGTTATTCACGTTTTCGATTTGGTTGCGTTGTGGCTTTAGTGTTACTTATGGGTCTTGGTTGTTTGGAATACCTAAGACTAGGTTATCCCGTTATTTAATTACATGTTCTAATTACTTACATTTTTTCTTCGGGAGAAATAATGAAATAATGCCAAGCTGTTTTAAGCCTTTTTACCTTAGTCCTCGAATAATTATTTATTGTACTGAGTCTTCCTTATATCCCAAAAGTGCATTGTATTCAAACTACAAGCATCATACAACCTACCAGAACTTGGTTGGTATAGATCCAGCTGGTAATATTACTTATAGTTATTAAGACAGTTTCAACCTGTGGTCTTGTTCTTCCTGAGCTATGGGATAATGAAGACACAATCATTTTGAGTGTCGGCTGCCGTGTCTATTGGTTTGGAGCGGGTGTACCGTCGGTTTTCGCTATGGCAAATAGGCGTGTGAGGTGTGGAGGAAAGTGGTCTTTGTTGATTTGTAATTTGTAGTAGCCTATTGTGTGGTGTAATTATTAATGATCCTTTTTGGAGTACAGGGTGGAGTGCTTGTGTTTTTTGGGTGGATTCAAGAGAAGAGAGTTGCAGAGTAGCCGACTTTGATCTTGTTTTAAGGGAATCAGTTGGTGGCTGCTTTTAGAATTTCAGGGCCAGCCAACTTTTTTCTAGTTAGCATTCCAGAGATTCAAGGAACTTTAAAAATTTAATGCAAGAGTTATATTTTTGTTGCATTGATCTTTTTACGTGCCATATTAGGATTTCGTGTGTATGCAATAAATTTTGGTGACCCTGACGTGACTGCCTTCTGGGAAGGTTTTGATTGTTGTCCGACGTGAATCCTTGTGAAGACCTGATAACTTCTGGGACAAGAGTTGTAACTGAAATTTCTGCTTTATGGCTGCGAGAGTTTTTATAAGAGAGCGAAACGGTTTTCTGGCCAATGCAGAAAGAATTATCGCGGAGTTTCATGGCACATCGGAACCTTCCGGAGAAAAGATTCTGGTCTGGGATACGAAGCTCTGGAATTATCAAGGCGACATAGAGAAATGTACTGAAACGATTTGCGCTTTGATAGACGACGATGATGATGAAGAGCAGAAACGTGTGGTAACTGTTGCATTTCTTAAAATACTGTCTGATTTGATCGCAAAGCTTAGGGTTTTGTTCTGCCGATCAAATTTATCGGCCTCCAGTAGTTTAACCAAAACGAGTGTCTCTGGGGCTGATTTGTCTTCCCTGAAACCGCCTAAGCTTCAATGTAAAAAGCTTTCTGGCGACGAATTTGAGTGGCAAAAGTTTATTGATATGTACTGCAAAGACTAGAGGAGAAGGGTCTCCGTTGCCGGCTGGAAAAGTGCAAGTTTGCAGAACCATCAGTGGAATACTTGGGTCATCTGCTATCACATGAAGGCATAGCGAAGGGACCAAAGGTAAATGATGTCCTGAAAATGCACGCACCAACAGACGTGCCCACCCTCAAAGCTTTTTTGGGATCCGTGCAATTTTATGCAAAGTTCCTGCTCCCAGACTTAGCTACTGGTATGGCAGTGGCACGAACATTGCTAATACCATTGACGTCATTGCTTGTGGCAGTGGCCACGCGCAAACTTACTAATCCCAATGACGTCAATGCGTTATGTGACGTTAGCATAAATTATGTTACGTATGCTACGTATGTTACGTA
>QQSS02217682.1:0-10975 GCA_003687565.2 Craspedacusta sowerbii
GTTGGAGTGGATCGAAGGTGCGTATGTGGTCAGCGAGGGCGTGTTCGGCGGCGGAGGTTGGGTCGGCGTGGATAATATTTTTTCAACACCAGCAGGGGTGCTGACTATGGTTAATCGGATGCAGCACGGGCCAGCCAGATGGAGATGTACATCACTTAAATGGCCGAAACATCTGCGAAGTCTGGTGTGCTGCTGATGACCAGCTGGTGTTGGCTGCATGTAATACACCTTTTTGCAGTTGATACTTGCTAGGCATACTGCATGAAGATACTTGCACTAGAGCTTATAGTGATTTCTGACATTGGTTAGATATAATAGATCCTCCCCATGATTTATGCAAAAGCAAGCTACGTAATTTTATAAGACTTTTATCGTTTAAAAATTTTTGAAGCTGTATTGTTTATCGTGTATTTTATTTTAGTTAATTGCTTACCTTGTAAATGATCCTGTTGTTCTTAAGTTTTTTGGTTTTATTTCTTAAGACTTTAAGACATACAGAGACTAAATATTGTGGCACCAAACTGTCTGGCTATTCCTGTCATACAAACGTCTACTACTCAATTGATATCTACAAGTAATTTTTTTGATAATGATATTTCTCCACTGACATGCTTCTGCCGACGTGCAAGTCATAACATACAAGCTATGATTTTTTAACTTTAAAAAGTATACTAATCGTTTCAGATTATATGCAAGCATTTCGTTATATCTAATTGAGGATGTATGCAAACATGCAAGCTTTGCAGAAATAACTACAAGTTGCTATGGATGATATGTTAAGTGTATGATTTCCTGTGCTTCTAGCCGTCATAATCCTCGCAAGGAGCATTTAACATGGGTTATTCTCACTTCCGTTCTGCCTTTCAGCAGGCAAATGAATAATGAATGCTAGTGTGCTATCTAATTGTCACATCAGCAGCAGCTGCATCGTCGGACTGGTCCAATATGGCTGGTGTTTAGCTCCAGTCTTAACGTTTTGCAAACTGCTATTGAATAGCAAAGAGAGGCTTAGAGTTCCTACAATTAGGTTATGGACATCTTGCAGAGTGCAGAAGCCACTATGCCGGTGATGCTAAAGAAACTACAGCTAATGTTTTCGACTCAGCAATATTCCTAAGGTTTCTGTAAAGCAGCAAACAAAAGAACATTTTATAGCATAAAATCTTGATTATTATGACATCAGACCTTTTTAACATAGTTTTTAAAAGTACGTAACTTTTCAACGACATACCATCACCTTGCATACCAAGCGTGCAAATGTGAAACCAAATGTACGAGATAAAATTAAAAATTCTTTCTTCTAAAATCACGAACAATGTGAACAATACTCTGTGCAAAACCAGTGAGTTGTCTCCAGCGAATTATTCAGGGCAACACATCTGGAGTCGACGCAGCTCAGAAAGCAGTCACAACGAATGCTAGGATTTGATAGGTCGTTCTTGCAGATGCTACACAGATGCAAGAAAAATTTTGCTTTCGCCGAGCTGAGTTAGTGCTGTTGATGCGACATCAGGTAGGCAGTTGCAACCATGATTCCCAATCCCTAAATTACGATAAGCAAGAGAGTGTTGATTTGTGGGAAAATTAGCAATACTAATGTAAAAATTTCTGCCTGAACTGAAAAAATGTTTTTCTTCGTAAACTTTCTTTGTGCAGTAGCGAAGGCCTTTCCGTAAAATCACTTCTTGGCAGAAAAAACTGTCCTTGCGTCGCCACAACTGAATGCTCTGCAATTTTGCGTGCGTACGTATCGCCACTTCAAGTTCAAGATAATTTCAAACTTTCTCACCCACAGTAATTCACGCTCGCAGTATCGCAGGCGGGTTCCCGCATTGGAGCCACTGCCTTATAGAAAAGTAAGACCCAGACTTAAGTGAAACAAGAATGACTTTAACTGCAATACCTAAGCAATATCTACTAACTGGTTACGAACGTTTTGGTTAATTAAGTTACATGCACAACCTATGTAAGAGCATCCGTTGTAGCGGTTTTTTTTCATCCGTCGATTCTTGATCAATGCTTTAGCCTTAGATTCAAATTTAATAAGCAGATAGGATTTTGCACTGACGAGGCTCTCGGGGAATTGATTTCTCGCTAAAATAGCCGTGCTTTTATTCTAAATCGGTGGGGCACCCAGATCAGGAACTATTGATTTTATGTACACGATCGACGAGGGTTTTTATCAAGCCAATTTTATATGAAATGTTGCAGAAGCTGTTAAATTTAATGAGTAGACAGGTAAATGCCGCTTTACGGTAAATAGAGGTGGTGAAAGAATGGGCATTTATTCTATTTACTAAAACATCGAGAAACATCAGATTTCGATCTTTCCTTTTCTGGAGGTCCTCGTAAAGGTCTCCAGGGATTGAAGCCTGAAGCTTCTTGCGCACGAAAATACATCGAGAAACGGAAAATAGGCAAAGAGATGGGATAGACTTATAGAAGGTTTATGAATTTTAGGCAGACCTTGGAACGTTAGGTAGACCAATTTCTACCGAGACAACGGCGATTTTAGCCTGGGTTTGGCACACTCGCGAAGAATACACCAACACTCCTTTTGGCACTCTAAGAGATGCTTTCTCTGGGGCAGGTGGCTGTTTCTGCAAAACGTGACAGATAGCATGAAATTTCGCTCATCCTTGTAAAGGAAAGATAGCACGGAGCTTCATGTGACCATGCTCCGTTCTTGTCAGTGTTTCATCATCAAGAATTATTTCGCCGCGTGAATGGGGAGTTCTTTGCACTCCTTTTCAGTGTTTGTTGGCTACAAAGCCTGGTCCAACTTCTCATGTACTCATGGAGCCTTCTCAATTTTCTTAAAGATTCGAAAGGCTCTAGCTTCAGTCTGTAGCCTACTCAACGTTAGAAAGACTGTGACACTGCGCTAGTAGTGCAACTTAAAACGAAAAATGTATTATTTCCTTTCCAACAAAGTTAAATGTCCTGGGGAGTGCTCTTTGGTCTCCATTTGTATTGAAGACCTCATATCGGTTCCTGGCTAAGGACTATGTGAAAAACTTCTAAAACGTCAGATTATTACCTATCTAAGGATTAGATTTTATCCATAAAGATGGAATGCAAATGACTGTTGTAACCTAGTGGTAGATTTATATTAATTTGTCTGGGGTAGGGAGTTGAGCAGCCATGTATAGGCATAATTGGTTTGTTATAGCAATAGTTGTATTGGACTGCTTCAATTTGTTGAAGTAGAAATAAGTAATTTTGTCTGTCACAATTGAGTTTTAAAGGAGAGACACAGGACATAGATGTCTGCTAAATCAAAGTCCCAGCTCTGAAGATCACTGCTTGGCTCTAAAGAAGCAACTTGACTGTTGGTGTTACTTGCATTTTTTAGTTTTGGGTATTAGTTTTGGGTGGATGTTATGATGGAACTTTAAAGAGCTATGATAAATGTTTTCTGCTGTCCTAAGTTAGATAGCCCTATGAAGCAAATAGCATTTATGCAGGTAGACCTCTGATGGCTGCTACAGATCCTGCCATTAGGCAGGTGAGTCAGTTTAAATTTGCTTTATCTTTGCTCAACGCCCATCTTTTAACTTTTATTTTATCTTGAAGTTCAAGTTTGCAGCATATAGCTTGCTTTTCAAGCAGGTTTTCTGATCAATAAAGTATACCTCGCTATACCGAATTCCAGATTTCATTCCATAAGTGTTTTCGTTCAAGTTGTTCACAGTTGCCACACGGCAAAGTTCCAGTAATTGCAAGAAGTTTGAAAATACATCCATATGGCAGCAGATTTTGCCAGTGCGCACCACGTTGTCTGTAGACATTTCAATCATCCAGTGTTGTGTGCTGTTTGCTCTGTGTAGAAATGGCAGTTTGCTGCATTTATTTAGACAGTTACTTGCAACTAAATGTTTCTTCCGTCTGTTTTACATGATCTTATGCTATATTTGCTTGATCTGGTTGATTAGGTATCTGTTCAGAGTGACGATGAAGATGTTGAGGAGGATGAAGAAGAGCCTAAATTGAAATATGAGCGAATTGGCAACAGCTTGCAAGAAATTTTACACCAAGATGCTGCCAGTTGCATGGCAGTTCATCAAAAAGTGCGGAATTAAGTATTATTACCTAAATATTTTCATTGAAAGGTACTATTTGGATCATGTATTTGTGGTCATTGTAATTACAATAAGTTGCTGACATTTTTCTAAAATGGAGAAAGATTGCTGCTGTGTCATCATCTTCTGTTTTCAGTGCCATTTGCATGATGGTCACTATCTAGCGTTGCTTATGCAGTTGTATTATCCTATACCACAGGGATGCTGGGTACGAGCCATGGCCTGTTCAAAACCAGTGAGGAAGGCCAAGGTTTGCAAGAAGGTCTAAACCATGATATTGGGGTAGTGAGTTAGGATATTAGCCCATGCTTGACTGCTTCATTCACCGCCTGGTCATCTCCCTGCAGCTCTGTGGTCTCGCCATAGGTGTCCATGAACTATGCTTGGGCATCGTTACTTTGAAAAGTAACTTCTGTTATGCGTTAATAGTAAACGTTGCTTTGCAAGGTAACATTCTTTAATACTTGTCCATTACTTTTACGTCCGTTAAACAATAAAACGGTGATAGGCTGTTACGAGCATTAAAGTGTTAAGTCCATTAAACAATTAGCAACTTCCGTTAGTCTGCAGCATTTTTAATTTAGCAGACTAAGTTAGCACTCAACAGTTAAATTAGCCGTGTGATGAGCTTAGTGGCGAGCGTATTTTAATGATTTGGAGGCCATACCACTGTCTTTTTTTATCAAATAAGCAGCACGTAACGATTATCATTAATCTTGATGAAAAAAAGCCCTAAGCCTCATTTATATGAATACCTAGCTGTACCTAGATGTTTGCCTAGCTTATCACTTGTGCAGTATTAACTGATTGGTAGTGCATTTTGAAAAAAATTAAGAAGTGCTTTAATCTAGTTGGGTTATGAGGGGGGCTGCTCCAGCACGTGCAGGTGGCCCTTTAGGAACATAAGTGTTTCGAATGTGGAATCAGCTGGCGTCTTCTGGCCCTTAGGATCTCTCTTCCCGTGGAAAATACTCTTCCCACTAGATCTCTCTTCCCATAGAAAATACTCTTCTCACTATTGAGCTGGCAGGGATTACTGTGTTCAACGTGATGCATAGGTTTATTTTGGGCTGGCGCTTTTGAAGAGAGTAACATCTTTAAGTTCCTTCTTGAAACCCCCGCTAGCCATGTCAGTAACCAGCTCTGCCCCTTGGGATTCAGGGTCCTGGCTGTTTTTTTTACGCACTTCAATGTTTAATCAGGTAACGACAGTACTATAGAAATCTTGAATAGGAAGTAAAACAACCTTCTACAGACACTTCTCTAGTTTCTTCCAAATTTTGAACAGTGGTATTTGGGATTACTTTTAAATTAAATCATTTATTCAAGCAAACAATGCCTGGGATAAGCTCTCTTCATATGGGACTTTGGATTGGCCAAACTGGTGGCCTTTGCTAGGAGAATCTTGTATTGTGACTGGGAGAAAAGGCGTTTGTAGGAGACAGATTTTTCTGTGAAGCCCATCTTCAAAACCTTAAGCAAAGCCTTAAGGTGGGGCTCAGGTTGAATACTAGGACCAGGAGCAGCCTCACCACTAGAGTAGCAGTCAAAGTCACCAGGACCGGAATCCGCAGCTGCCACAGCGGGGTGAACAGGGATATCATTATCTGACATATTGCGGGATCCGGAAATGGTCCCTGCCCAAGGCTACGAAAAGGGTTGGTGCCCACTGGAGTGAGCACTGGTCAGTAGTAGTGCACACTGAAACACGACTGACCGGCTGGGTAGTCGGGTAGCGGTGAGTGAGTGGTTGCTAGATATTGTAAACCACTACCAGTAATAGTCCTGAATTCTATAGAAAATTTCACCTTTCAATAGAAAAAACCTTTCCCTACATCACTTTCCATCTTATGTCCGATTTTTTTTGCAAAATAAATGTTCTCCTTAAGTGAAATACTTGGCTTGATAGATTTTTTTTATTAAAATTGTAAGAACTTTTAATTCTAAGAAAGTCTTTCCTGGCAAACGTGGAGCGTACGTGGCCAGCAGCCAGTCAGAGATCAGATCCGAATCCGCTCTGTTCCGTTCTGTGGGAGTTGGTCAACACAACAGCCTAGGACGGGAGGGGGCGCGGGACAAAAGTAACGGTTTTAAAATGTAACGGGCTTGGTACTCAATTTTTTAGAAAGTGGTTAAAGCGTTGATCGTTTAATTCTTACAAGTTAAATCCGTTAAGCGTTTAGTCCGCTAAATCTTAAGAAAAATAACGGACCGTTATTCGTTAAAAAATGCTGTGATGAAAGTCCTAGTCAGTTCTGTGGTAGATGTGGATTTACGCTCCGGATTCTGTGGGTTGAGGGCGTAAAGCCAGGCCTGGTAGCCTCTATAAATGAATTTGACTACATAGATAATAGCTTTTTACGACGAGCTGCTTTGATTCTCTGGTATTTGATATGTGGTTCGAGAGGACACAAGACAACAGTCTTGTGAAGGTGTTGTTTTTACGGCAGTTTGTTTTGTGGTGTACTCTTAAGATTGCCATGAATTCTCAACCTGCGTTTGCGTTATTTTGAATGGAGTGCACTTGGGATGTTATTGGAATGGTCTTGAGCACAAGGCTCATCAAGCACCATGCCGCCACCCCCGTCAACTACAACAACAGCAACAGCAACAACAACAGAACAACTACTACAACTACAACTACAGAAAGATTCATTCTCTCCATGAACTGAATCAATTGAATCAAGTTTAATTATTATTTTGTTTTTAGAATTTTATAGTAATAATTATTTTGCGCTAGAGAGCTCTAAAGAGGTAGAACTGCATAAAGCTATAAAGTAAGTTCGATTCAATATTAAATAAAGTTCGATTGCTCCATCAAGGCAAGACTCCGATCAGAAAATGTAATAATCAGACGATCAGTAATTGGGTATATAATATAAGATCCATGCTTCTTGGACATAGACTCATCGTCAATAAGCATGGTTAATCAGATGGAGGATGTTGCCTTACGATGAACTTTTTTGAAAACAAGTTAAGCATAGATTAAAGCAGTGTATTCTAGTAATTAAGGTTTTCTACAAAAACCAAATGGAAGACTCAAATAGAGCAAATATCAAGAAAAAGATTGTGGAACCCAGCCAAAGTACCCTACACCTACTAGAGGTGACAAGGGCATTAGGAAAACTTAGCAAGAAGAAATTGTAGCAGTTTGAAATTAAACTTCAAAATGAGTCATCTCCTTGACGTCATCGGTAACCCAACATCATCGTAAGCATCATCATAGCTGTGAACTGAATTGCCATCCACGGTGCAATAAATAGATTGCAATCTAGCAATATAGCAACATTCTGTAGGGATTGTAACTTATTGAGCACTTAACTTTATATATCATAGTGATTCGACCTTTCTAAGAGAGATAATAGAAGGAGAGCTTTCTCTGTAGGCAAAACGCATACATTCCTAGTTAAATCCAATGCATCCGGAGCAAGGACAAAATAGGAAGCATATCGACTTAAACACTTAAACAAGATCAAGGTGATGTCTGATATGGTGCGGCATTCGTGTTCGCTAATGAAGCGCCTTGCGTTTGAAAGCCGTCACGGAATTGTTATTGGCGTGCAAGGTAACCAACTCAGGAGCAAGTACTGTGCCTGGCAGTTTTTCTGTTTGTGCCGCGTAGCAATTTTAGAGTTTCGGAGCTCACCATGCTTAAGATTTCTCAGAAAGTCGCTCTCAGTGTTTTCAAGTATTTTCATTTGCGTGCGACGCGTCGTCTTGTATGAAAACTTTCTCTTTTAGTCTTTGATTGATAATTCTTCCACGTGGCTTACATTTGAAAAAAATCTTGATGTTGTTTTTTTTTTTTTTTTTTTGTTGGCTTTTGATTCTGTGGAAGATGCCTGCTTGATCAGCGTGCAGTAAACTCGGATCAGTGAGATTAAGAGAAGCTGCTGGTCAAGATTTGGCCCAGTCTTCACATGGGCTGTCCTTTGCTTGCCTCCATAGGCCAGGTATCTGGTACGCTTGAGCAAGAGGGAAAGCTCGATATGTCCAATTCCATTTAAATTTTACTGACTACTTGTCCATACTTGGCGTATGCAGTGTCTTCTTGAGGGATGTAGGATAGGGCTTTCTTTGACCGCGTTTTGGAGAACAGTCCGTAGTTGCCCTCAAGTTCTTTGTTGTGTTGCACAAATATTGCTATAGAATTCTCCTTCAAGGCCTGCTATATGACCAGTCGGTCTTCAGGCACTGTAAAATAGCGATCATGATGACGTCGATGCGGATGCCTGTGCATGTGCCTTCTGGTTAGTTGGAGAAGAGTCGTCCGTATTGGCGCAGCCTGCTATCATTGGTTGCTATTGTGCTGGTGTGAATGCGTGCTGCTGATGATCGTGAATGTTCCTACACATTAGGGGTCTTTGAAACGACCAAGATTGCATGGTAATTTTCAAGCCAAGAGTATATTTACCGTTTTACCCAAACTTGCTGATGACTTGAAGTTGAAATTGTGGTTTCGATATACGGCTGTGGGAGCGAGAGGTGAAATGGGTGGAGCGGACCATGTTTGGTGTAAGATTCTTTTATACTGATGTGGTCGGACCGTGCTGCCGTAAGGGACATCTTTGTTCGGCCTCATTCTTGGTTAATTCTGGAAATTCTGCGAGGTTGCTGATAAAGCAATACTGCAGGCGGTCGTTTCCATTTGGTCGTGCGGGATTCGAAGAGTCGGTCTAGCCGCTTAAATTTGTCCTTTAAAATGTCCTTTCTATTTTTAAGGCTACGTCATTCCGTTCCGTCGAGATTCGTTTAGCGTGTGTATGATTCCCCCAGGCTTTCAGGTCGAGCCGAGTAATGACAATGTGGTTAGTTTGGCTATGTTGGTTTTAATGGGTTTTGAACTCCATTTAGCTATCATGTGCATGCACTTTGTGGAAGCTAGGGGTTCAAAGGGTCCTTGAAATTCCTCTTGAAGCAGTTGAAGAAGTTCTCTGTAGCGAATCTTCCGGGGCAGCTGCTAAGTGCCTCATTTCTGTGGATCAAATATATTAGGTAAATAAGTAATTTGCTGCGCTTGAGGTAAAATAAAGCATTTTAGGAGGCTTTTCTACATCAACAAGTTCCCCACTAAATCTTACCAGGCGTTTCTTTGTATGTTGGTTCTCGCTATGATTTTCTGTGTTCATGTGGGCCTGACAATCATCCTGCAATTTTCATGAGATCATCTGCTAACATGAAAATGAAGTTGCTTGAAACAATCGATGCAATATGGACCTTGTCAAAGTACTAGGCACCTGCTGAAAAGCAATTTTTTACTGCTGCTAAAATCTTGTCCAGTTATTATTTTTCTAGGAGCAGTTTTGACCGGTGCCGTGTATTCGTACTCTTGTGTGATTTGTGCGCTGTTACATGGAATTGTGCTTGTAACTTCCATGGTGAGTGTCTAATTCCTGAAAGTCGAATTTGTGTTTATTGCGCTTTTTTAAGCATATGGGATTTGAACTTTATTCAGTTTCTTGCACTTGGCACCCATTGGGGTGTGGTCCACATCTTTGACCATCAAGGCAACAACATAAGAAGCAAGGACTTTCCATCTCACACGACCACGGTGAACCAAATAAGCATTGATGCAAATGGAGATTATATTGCCAGTTGTGCAGAGGATGGAAGAGTAAGAACCCCATGTATACTTAAATTTTAGATTTGTATGCCATGATTTTGTTTTGCTCCTCAGTGCCCGTTCGGCTTAGCCAAGGTTTTGCGGATCAATGAAACTGTTCTTGAGTGTTAGGAAGTTTTTTCCGATGCGTAATTTTATTGCTGTTTTGCTACGTTTTATTGCTACGTTTTGCTGCTTACGTATGTAAACAAATGACGTCATTGCAGTGATGGTCATGCGTGATTTCTAGGTTGCAATCAATGGTCTTTACACTCCTGAAAATAACACTCAGCTCACGTTTGACTGCCCTGTACGAGCAATCGGTCTGCACCCTGATTTCGGGAAACGCGGCAACAAGCAGTATGTCATTGGGGTTGGAGAAAAGCTAGTGCTTTACGAGAAAGGATGGCTGCGTAATAAGTCGACTGTGGTGCATGTGGGGGAAGGCTTTGTGCGTTCCATCAAGTGGAGAGGAAACTTCATTGCATGGGCAAACTCTGTGGTAGGAAACTCGACATTATGAAAATCGTCTTACTGAATGGGTGACGTAAACTGTCAGCCGCATGCGCTGTAAGATTTTTTGGTGGGTTTATCTTGAAACCTTAGATACATGAATATGATAAGCATTTTTATCGCCAGATTGCAGTTTGGTGAAATTATCAATCTGTTTTTAAATCTTTTATTATAACTGAGTAACAATGGAAACGTTTTATCTAGACGTGCGCTGTGTTGCATTTCTTTAATGGCTTTTGCACATTTGTAATTTTTAAGTTAACACTGATGGCTCACAGCTTACGTCATAAAGATGCTCTTCATTAATTGGTGCTACATGGCATATATGTAGAGAGTGATTCATATTATGACAGTTGCCATATTGCTGGAGAAGAGTTCTGTATCATTTTAGGGTGTTGAAGTTTACGACACAAATGCAAAGGAGCGGATAAGCCACATCCAGCGAGACGGAATATTGTAAGTTCTGCAATAGATGTATTTTATTTTGTGAAACTGGTAATCCAGAGGGATTCTGGAATTTGGGGTATTTATTTGGTATTTTACAGTGCCCAAAGCAGTTTACATGAACATTTCGATAAGGCTTTGTGAAGGTTTGCAGTGGGGCAGTTAGTGAATAAATCAAAAATTTGAAATATTTCAGAAAATAAGGTAAATGGGGCATAGAAAAAGCTTAGGCTCAGGTTTCTAATTGTTGATCTACGTACTTATTTATCTTTAGATGGCCCGATAACTAAGATAGATAGATAGATAGATGGATAGACCGACAGATATATATATA